>JARHVA010003798.1:1537500-1747500 GCA_037957365.1 Torreya grandis
AGAGGAAGAATCCATTAGTGGTGTGCAAGATGACAATGGCATGATTTGTGTTGCAGAGAAAAATACTCCATCAATGGAAAAATCATTCCCCTTTACTCATTACTTTAAATAAGGTCTAGATATCCCAATACAAAAGGAGAAAATATTTGAGGAACATGTTTCTTCCAAGGAGCATGAACTATATAATCCTATAATAGTCATTAAAAAGTGGGTGGAAAATAATAAGGTGGATATAAAACCTATTGAATTTTTTGGATAATAATGTTTTCTAAAAGTTTTGAAATAAATTAATAAAACTCAAGAGAAAAATACATATATTTTCATGCATGAAAGTGATGATATATTTTATATCAAAAAAGAGGGAATTATAGCAGTAAATTAATAATTTTACATCTCTCAGTATTTCGAAAAACATCTAGGTATCCCAACTTAAGAAGGATAGTAATGATAATACATCTTTAGCATTCCTACAAGATTATGACCTAAATCATTAGTGCCACTTAATATATATGGGTGAGCATGCAATATTGGTTAATGTTAAGCACAAATAAGTCCAAAATTTAATTTGAAATGTTCTTGTGTTTCCATTTAGGTCAAGACTCATGTTTCACATGTTCCTCGATTACTTTGTCTCCTTTACATTTCAAGTTACTCCCAAACACTTAATAAAAATATCATATTTTTATGAATATATCAATGGGTTTGTAAACCCCTATCAAGTTTGTTTTTATGTTGTACATAAATTTTTTTGCTTGTTCTCTTTATTGTCATTTTGTAATTTTTGGTGTGCATGTTTTTTAATAAATTCAATAGTATTGTAGTGTTTAATTGATCCCCATGTTTTTCTCTTATGCTTTCAAGAGGTTTATGGTTGAGTTATTTACCATAAATCTTTTTATTTTCAAAAATGGCATATTTAGAGACAAGGTTTTATTGATAGTTTTGGTGAAATTGAATGGAATAATTGGAAAGTGATAAGATCATCTCTAATTATTGTTGACATGGTAAAATAATAATGATAAATAGTAGCAAAGTTCTGACTGAAATAATTAGTTTTGAATTTTAAGTGCACATATTTGGATGAATTTATAATTAATGAAAGTTGGAAGGGTGTATACTAATACATACATTTATTATTTTTGCATTGTGTTGTTGAAGTTTATTAAAAGACATAAATCCATTGATAGAACACTTGGTAAAACCTTCTAGCATGAGCATGCCTCTTATCAAATGATTAAAGATATCATGAGCTCTATCAAGATCCTTTCTAGGTAACATTCTTTCCAAATGTATTCAAAAAAATTAACTTTTGTTTTTGAACATAGAAAAATTTTACTTATACATCCTTCCAAGCATATAAAAATTCCATAATTTCAACTCAAAAAAATAGGTGGACTTTTCAAGGTAATGATCTAGTCTATTAGCACATTTTCATTTCTCATATGATTGGGATAGGAGAACTCACTACCATTTGGTATAATTAGGACAATAGTGTGTTTTATATGTCAACTAAAATGAGTTATAGTAAGAAATATAATAATCTAAAAATGCAACAATCTGGTTTTATAACACATGTTCATTATCATATGATTGTAATAGATGAACTAGGTTTCAGTTGGTTAGATCAAGATATTTGAATGATTTACACATTATCCACAAGGTGGATGCAGCACTAGTCACCAAATAATTTTTATTTATCCTAAGTTACTCTAAGGAATATCATCCCATAGTCATAGCCATTTTTTATACCCCATATTTTTGAATTCATGAAATTTTAAAAAAATTGTTCCCACATGGAGAAACTAGAGATTTAGCATCATATCAATTATACCTCACCTCGATGCTAAGTGAAATTATCCTCATTATATTTTTATGTCTTACAAGTCAAAAAATATGGGATCCCTTTTACAAAAATTGATCATTAGAAGGTATTCTACATTTCTTACTTGAGAAACTTTCATTTTGGAGAAACTAGAACTTTGGCATGGTACTAGAACCAACTTGAGTGTATGCAGATTATAAATCTATTTTTAACAAAATAAATTAGTCTTACACACTTAAAAAATATATCTCAAGGCTTCTAAATTTGATTCCTTGACATCCCCACTTCCAAAATTATCATGTTCACCATCTCATTATGCCTAAATGCTTATCTTATTGTCTAACTCTGATATTGTGATTACCTAGATCACCTATAGCCCATAATATAATTAAAACATTATTTTATCATTTACTATCAATAATAAATATTCATAATTTATATATTCTATATGACACTACCATTCAAATTTGTACATTAGTGTTAATGATAGTGTCCTAAATCTAATTCTAGTGTCTTTACCCAACACTCAAATTTTTTAATATTTCAATATTTATAGGTTAGCATATTTATCTTATTTAACCCTCCATGAGATTATTTTCAAAATTTGTGGTATAAATATATAAAAATCCCACACATTAATCATATATAAAAATACCAAGTAAGTTCCTATTAAGTTCGTTAAATCACACAAATAAGTTTTGAATCACTATACTTCTTTATTTCCACATCAGTCATATGAAAAATATTATTACAATTGTAAATCATTTAAATAAGATCCTATAATCAATATTTTTCATTTTTTAATATATATCACAATATGCACTTCCATATAGTATATTACAACATTATTCACAAACAAACCCACATAATGGGGAGTACTACATTGTTCTTATGCTCTCTTAAAAGTATATGGATATGTAGGAAGCACTAATAGATAGAGGGGAATTTAGGTTAGATAAAATTCAATTGAGGCCACTAACCCTTGTTTTAATAGATCACATGTCTTAATTGGAGGACTTAGGGTTTTTAGATCCATACTATTATCACGAGCTCGTGTGAAAGATATATATATATATATATATATATATATATATATATATAATATGAAAAGTGATTATGACATAAAATAGGTTCAATTAGAATTTGTATGAAAGAGTATGTATTGTGATCTAGACTGAAGTGTCGAAAGAAAGATAGAAGCATTGATGTTACTAGCCATAGTATCTAGTCTAAAAAAAGATAATTTATATAATATGATGATAATATTTAGATTTATAAACACTCCACTCTTTCACATGTACTACTCATATGTACCTTTTCATCAGTGTATAAACTAATTATAATTTCTCCTTCATATATTTATAATCATAACATTTAATGTTTTACTTTCTATAATTACCATATTATTAGAATCAGTGTATCTTATCAAAATATAATATAATCTAAATTAATTTAATTAGGATTATTTTTAGAGCAAATTAATCCTTACTTGATTATGCTTCTCTTTCATTTTAATCCTTACATCCAAAAATATTAAACATTTGGTGTACCTGACCTTTGATTTATTCTTACACAAATCCCAATTTCCCTATGTTTTTTAGCCTTCTAAGGTTTTTACTTATAAATATTTAGATCTATTATATTTTTTTCATGAAACTTTTGTGTAGTGTTAGAATAGGTGGTGTTCCTATTGAACATCTTTAGCTTCACCTTGGACCACCTAAAACATCTCAAGCTAATACCATGTCAAATTATGCTAATGATGAGAGTGTCAATAATGGCAATGAAAAAAATACTAAAAAATCATAGAGGATGAATCTAATGATGAGGATAATCAAACACATGATAACAAAAAACATAAATAATTATATCAATATGAATATCAATTTAAATATATTGTTTTATTTTGAGATCACATTCATGAGAATCTTAAATATCTTCACAATATCCTTAATAAAATATTATAAACTAAAAAATTCAAAGGTATTAGTAAATAACCATTGCTCTCTATTAATACAAATATTTGGACTTATAGATATGATGATCACACATTAATCCCAATCTCCCTCCCCTCGATCACACTATTGATTTCTACATCTAGTGGGGGAATGGGATATGTTTTCATATAATTGTTCCTCTATTATCAAATAAATATTTCTACATCCTCAATTTAAAAAATTAATAATTGAACTCCATTACCATTTTCACTGCATACATCAACACAAGAAATGTTTTCATCCCCTTTGGTGACTTCCCAAATATCAAATCTCAATCCAAATGGGTTTACTCTCCAAACTCTTCTACAAGTTATTAAATGTTTGGAAGTTAAGGTTACCAAAATTGAGAAAGATACTTTAAAATAAACTCATTTTATTGATTTTCAAGATGTATTAAATAATCCCTTTACACTAAGATATATTTTTAGCCTTTTCTAGTTGGTTTTGCATCACCCAATTTCACACTTTATGATGGTAAGGTCAATTTTAAGCAACATATTTGATCTTTATATTAAAAATACCTTGATTATACTTCTAATTATAATTTTTTGACAAAATTATTTCCAAAAATTCTAAAGGGATATGCTTTGATGTGGTTCTATGATCCACCAATAATATTATCAAGAGAATTCAATCCTTTATCAGATCAATTTTTACCACATTTTTAATTAACATTACTAAAAATATGTCATAAGCACAAATTACTAATATCAAGAAAGGAACCAATCAATCCATTAATGAATATGTTTTTAGGTACAAGATAATGTTGGATGAAAAATCCTATGGCAGATAAAGAACTTCAAGATATCTTTAATTGGATTTTGCTTTCCCCATTACATGAGTCTATTATCTTTAATAAGTTTAAATATTTTGATGACTTATGTCATATTTTTTGATATTGAGAGATGAAACTTATTTCATTGAACAAAATTAAGTATGTAGCAAACACATTGACTACATTGAATAGCAAGTTTCATATCAAACCAAGTTATAAGGTTAAACCTACTGAGGCTAAAAATTAATTAATAACTATAGTTAATATACTGTCACAAAAGTCTAAACATCACATATTATCAAATTACCATAAAATATAATTTACATGATTACATGAGTCTCTGACTTTACTCCTTCAAAAGATATTGGAGTTTCATCCTCCTATGGTGGTTGATACAAGGATATGATTCAAATTCTTATTTGTGACTATGACAAATGTGTTGTTCATTCTACAAAAAAAATTACAAGTTGAAGCATAAGATATATTATCTCATTTATAGTGAACAACTTAACTCTGAATATTCTCCTAAAGATTTAGGGTCACAACCTAATGATCATCAAAATAAAAAGATATTCAATAATCCATTACAATATCATTCTAAGGAAGTACCAAAAGGGTAACTAGAATATAAGTCAAATCATCCTCCTCCACATTATGGGAATCCATTATATGGGATTATTGGCACACTTAAACCTAAGATACCTCTTATGGTTCAAAGTCATATTACATTTGATGATAGTGATATATAGGATGATGACATAGATCTTCACTAATTATTTATTAGAGCACATATTGATCATCAAATATACATATTTTTATGGTTGATAATGGTTCTAGTTATAATATATGTAACATGAAATTACTCAAACATTTTTAATATACACATGATGATTTATAATCTTTAACCACAATTATCAAAGCAGTCAATGGGAAGATAAAACAAATTTTTAGTGGGATTGATTTCCCTTTAACCAAAATTTTCAAAGCATTTAATGGGAAGATAAAACAAATTTTTAGTGGGATTGATTTCCCTTTATAGGTTTGTCCAACAAATTCGATGGCAACATATTCATTTATACTACATACGAGAGTATTTGATGTATTATTAGGATGATATAGGATTCCTAATCAACCATGAAATACCTATATGTAATGGGTTAGCATCAACCTAAAATTATCCTACATATTAAAGATTTGTACTTGAATAAAGTTAATCAAATTGAACCCAATTATACTTATTTATTTAGGATATGATCAATGGATCAAAAAACCTATCAATAGGAGAACCTACAACATAATGTCAAAGGAAAGGGTTCTAAATCCTTTAGGCTAATAACATAAGGGAATGAATATAACTAGATATTTGTCTATAATTATTATAATATTAAAAACAATAATTTTAATTAAGGGGAAGGGTTAGAAACATATAAAAATTGGTAAGGAGCCATGGTATGAAAATGGGGACCTAGGATACCTAAAGTGGACAAATGGAAAGTTCAAGAAATAATATATTCACACTAATTATAGGTGTAGATAAAGCTTAAACAATGATACACATACATTTATTTACTAATAAATAAGTAACTTTTATCTATTAAATGAAAGAGCTAAGTTTAGAATATACTTACCTTGAAGAGGACTTGTTAAGCCTCAATCTCCCATTGGACAATGGTTCTTTGAAAGATATGGTTGTCTTTGTAAATATTCAAAAGGATGGAAAATAGGCTCTAATCCACCTAAAACCCTCTTAAAAAATCTTCAAGACTTCCACAAGACAAGCTTCCTTAAGTATGAGAATCTTATCAATAACTCCTCTAAATTTTGATTAGGGCAAAAATGCAAGAGAAATAAGAGCAAAATGACTGTATATGATATATTAAAATGAAATGGGGAATTTTATTTATAGTTTTCAATATCCAAAACCCATACTAAAATTTAATTTAATGGAATCAACTAGGTCCTATGTAGTTAAAATGAGTCAGGTGATATTGAACCACATTGGCTAGGAGGAAACAATATAGTAAGGGAAAAGGTGTGAAATAGACTATATCAACCTTTGTTGATGTAGTTAGAAGACACAATGAACTAAATTAGAAATGGATGATATATTTATAAAACATACTAAACTACACCAACCATAGTAGATGTAGCTAGAAAACACATTGAACTACATTGGTCATGGCCGATGTAGTTGGAAAATACATTAAACTGAACTAGCCATAGTAGAGATAGGTGGAAATGGGAAATTTGACATAGCTAAGTGAGGTAGGATAGAATGATATAGGTAAAAATGAAAATTTGTGAAAGATGAACTTAAAATAGAAATGATATGATCATGACATATATACTAACATCTCTTGTAAAGCACTAAAGGCTTACCCACCCCTTTCTCAATGCACTCTTTAAGACATGCACTCAAGGTATTAGAGCTAAAAAATTTGTTACAAGAGAAATAATTAGTAAATTATAAGAGTGAAAATATTGTTTGTATACATATGACCCACCCAAAGCTCATCACATGTCACAATAGTGTAGCATGTGATGGTTCTTTAGGAAATAACATACTAACACTGTAACTGAGATAACTCAAATGAAATGCATAAAAAGTTAATAAATAAAAGTACCATATGCATGACTTAATTTACCTTTATTTTGAATTACTGCATGAAAATATCATATTATCAATCATGGAAGTCATAGTACCTAAATTTGAGAAACCTTAGGGATATAAGGCTAAAAATAGAAGCAATGTGTGTGCACACAAGATGGTTAAAGAAGACATGTAAACTCTCAAAACTAATAAAATAAATTAAAATTTTGGAAATATAGGATCCTAAATTTTATGTTATAACTAATAATCCAAACATAAGATCAAAAATAATTATGTAAAATGGATGTAAAACACACTAAATCATGTGAAAAATCATGTAAAACATTGTAAGTGAAATATCAATTTAATGAAACTCCAAAAAAAAGTGACAGTAAATGAATGTAATCTCATATAATATAAGAATATCAAATGAGAAAACTTAAATGAATAGAAATGAAATGTAATTCAAAATGGAAGACAAGCATTTCAAGTCAAACACAAGGGAAAACATGTAAGTGTGTAAAATGTCCTATGTAAAAAAATGAAATCAAAAAATAACAAAAAATGTACATGAGAAATATCTAAGGATGTGATAACTCAAACTAAGTATTTTATCTAAAATGTGATGTATGAAAACACAACCACCTAATGAAATGACTAGGATGAAAATGAGATGGTGTGCTAAGTAAATGTGAAGGGATGTTTGTGAGGAAAATTTGATCCTATCCAAGGTATTACTATGTAACACAAATACTATACGTCAAGAGGCATAAGAAGGACAATGTAATAAAACACGTGATAAATGAAAAACAATACCCATCAAGGGTAATATCAGTAAAATATGATGTAAATAAGGAATGTAAGGCACCATAAGGGTAATGTGAACATCCTTAACATTAATGAGTCATAACAGGATAGTGATTAAGGCTATAAACTATAAACTTCAAGGACTTGGGACACTCCAACTAATTAATGAAAAGTTGGGGATAATAAGCAAAGTACATATATTTGTAGACACCCAATTTCAGCCACAATAAGCTCCTAATTAGACTTCAGACTAATTCCTACCAAACATTTCAAATTAAACCCAGGAATCCTTAAACATCCGAATTTCAATTTCACATCATTCATCAATTCTCATAATCATGTTAAGGCATCCCTACTTGGGATACTAGCATGTATGCAACAATAGCCTCTCATAGATACATCCCCAATCATCCTATGACCTAGAAACTATCAATTTGGCCAATTGACCCATTAAGTGAGGCACTTGAATAATTCTTAATAGAGATAAAATGATAATCAGAATGAATCATATAATTAAACAATATTAAATTCTTAGTTGAATTATCCATTTACAATTAATGAATATCTAAAAATGTAAATTCCAGAATTCAAAATATCAAGCCTTTCCATCATTGCCTTTATGAGTTATCAAACTCTTATAAAATATCTCAAAATATCTAATTTAATATGCATGCCTAGTAATTAAAAATCATAATTGCTTGACAAATTTTAACTCAACTCGAGTTAGCCTTAACTCACCTAGGGTTAGTTTTAACTCATTCCATGTTTAAACTCAACCTTAACTCACCTTGGGTGAGAGTTAAATTTTTAGGATATAAATATAAGTCCATACTTATTAATGCTGAAGCTATTTTGGTGTAAATTTATTTTACCTAAATATATTCAAAGCTTTGATAGTGTAGAGTTATTATGCAATATTTATTCCATAAGCTTCATGCAAGTAATATTATCATGCCAAAATCATAATCCAAGCAACCAAGTGAAGGTACCAAAGAAAGGTGAAGCTAAAAAAGCTCCATTGATTAAGATTTATTGATGCACAATCCAACAAATCCACTTCAAAAATACATTTAGATCTCTAAAGAAGGTAAAAGAGTGTTTTATTTTGTGTTCTAGTTGTGCTTTCATTTGTATGTTGGTTACCTATTATATCCCTAGTGTTTAGGCTAGAGGTGTTAGGATTTTGATGTGTTATTTTGATTTGTTTTATTGGAATAACACAAGACTAAACTCCCCTCTATGTATTCCTTATTCCTATGATGGCATGATTGGTAGGACAAAGTATCTCATATATCAAAGGAGGTTGATATGTTAGTTTTAGTTTTTCTAACATATGCATACAAATCTTAAAGTTTCCTGTTTTAGCTTTATTTTTTACATTTTTAAATCAAGTCATAGGTTGTAAGGATTGATGTTGATTTTATAGATCAATGTCAATTATAGTAATCAACCATGATCTCTATGTAAAAATAGAACAAGATAGGGAACATGGCTAATAATGGTTTTACTCAATTTTTCTTGCCTTCATTTTATGTTTGATGATCTACATGTTGTTTGTATAACCCATTTCTTGTAGAATCTATGAGATGTTTGGTTTTTAAGATAATTTATTAATAATTTTTACATAAAAATATACTTTTTTTTATGTTTTTTATAGGAAATGTATAAGATCTACATTAATCTATGTTGATCTATATAATCTACAATGATCTTTGTGGATCAGTAATGATTGGTCTCTGAGACAAGAAATCAAAAACTTGAGAGCTAAAATTAAAATGTTATTTTCTCACTTGATTTTGGGATTATAGGTAGGAAAACCATATAAAAATTTATAGGTCTTAAGGTGAAAAGATAAAATTTTAAGCATGGTTAAATTTTACACACATTATATTTGGTGCTTAAAATGTACTTAGTTATTTTCATCTCTTAGGCTTTTTTGAAGTTTTTGCAATTATCAAAAACAAAGCCAAGGGTTTCAAACTTAATAGAATATTTTATTTTGGTGTTATAAAAATGAACTCTCACCTTAGTTAAATACTCATAAGAGTTTTCATTTTAATACTTTTTTGTTGATGCGTTTGTTTAGGAAAATTAGCGTCACGTGTATGTTCTCCCCTCGTCCCCTTTAGGGAACTTGGGTGATAAAAAATAATCACTCAAATTTGTCGCTTTGGTCCAAAAGTGTGGAAGGAAAGTCTCTAATTCCCTCCAAAAAATACATATGATTTAAGTGACCCTAAATTCCTTCCACTTGTCTTATTTTCATGTATTTTTAGCTTATGGATGGAAGTGCATTGCCTCTTCACAAGTTATTTATGGAAGCCTTGACCCAGGAATTCATCTCCCATCATCACTTGAATCCCACTCTATGATGGGGTATATGAATTGAGGGTGACCCATAGGGATGCTTATTTTGAGCATTTAAAACAAGAACCATTAGTGGTACTCAGCCTCAAAATGTAAGGGTAACTCAGACATGGTACTACACTAGCCAATTAATAGATGTAGTGGTTGTGAAAAGGACTAGACCTTTTCACAACAACCTAGTTGATGTAAATCCAAATGACATTATTTTTACCTAGTGTTTACCACACATATAGGACCATTTAGAAATGAATGGAAATTAATAGTTTAGATAACCCCACTTATCTTAGACATATTATTAATGCAAGATGAGTAGCCCAAAGTTCTATGTCATCATACAAAATATTGAGACAAGAGAGAGCATTAAAACCCTAATTTTCATGAACTTTTAATTTTTGGATTAAAAAAATAAAATCCTTTCAAGACCAAGTATATAGATAGAATTTGAAAATATGATGCAACCTTGTCAATTTAGGATTTAGGATGTAAACTTAGGTGTTTTTGTTGTTTTGACCTTTTTTATTACATGGTATTAAGTCTAAACTATGTGTTTTTCATACCACATCGAAAATAAGTTTTTTTTACACATTAATACTTTGTTTCAATAAGTATTATATCATCCATTTGACACCACCTTTGACTTAGTCATTTTTCAAAGCTTTGTGTTGGTATGTTACTTATTTCAAAGGGGAATCATTATGCCACCCATTTCATTCCAAGTTTTGTTCCTTAAAGTCTTGAAACAAACCATTTTTTATACTTTTAGTGAATTATATAATTGTTATGTTGCTTGAAAAGTTTCAAAGGCTTGTTACCTTTTGTTCAAATCATAATTTTGAAAACCATGTATTACTTTTGGGTATATGCCTAGTACCATAATGTTTCTCATTACTATCTACCTTGTTGTTTATTTTAAGAATTCTAGTCTTATAAATTAAGTTTGAAGTTAGCTTTGACAAGTTCAGATAGTAACATTGATTAGTTTTTTTCAATGCCTCATATAATTTTCTCTTAGACATTTACCTTTCACTTTTGGGTTGTGCAACTTAGACTAGCTCCTTGATCGATTTAAAGACTATTTTTGTGCCTATAATTGGGTGAGTAGTCTATTTTTCATGTGCCTAATGTTCCATGTCTTTTGCCAAATTATTAAGTGTGTGTAAAAATTTTAATGCCTAGTTTTTATCATAGTGTTTCAAATTTGTTAGATTAAATATCTTGCCTTTTAGACCTTGTTTTGTTTAAAGTCTATATTTTGTGCCTTATTTTCCAAAAGACCTAACAACCTTTATTTATTTATATCTAGATTAGACTTATTTAAAACACTTTTCACTTATATTTGGCATTCTAGTTTTTATTCATCCACTTGACCCTTTTGTGTAACACATTGAAATTTTACATTTGATGTTAGACTATTTTACCCCATGTTTTAGCACTAAAAATTTTAGAGATGCAACTCCATATTTAGACCAAGTTAGACCAAGTTTGGATCATTTGTCCTTTAGACCTTATTTATTAAAGTTTTTATAACTCTAGACCCTCATTCATGAAACATTCATCATTGATTTGGATATGTCTCATTACACTCATAGTAGAGACATGTATAATCCTAGTTAGATAATGTGGTCATACAAGAGAACTTTATTATATACCCCTATGGTGACAATGTTGTTTTTGATATGGATCCTTATCCTCCTTACACTACTCAATTTAGGGAACAAAACCAAGACCCTTTAGCACATTATTTGGTTAATATGCCTCCATATTTAGAGCAAGACCAATAACAAACCATGTAGTATCTTGATAACATACCATTGGTTGTAGAATAAGCTCAAAATTTGTCATATTACATTAATATTCTATAAATATATGATCCTTATTTTTTTTATTATCACTTTCTTGAAAACAAGAATAAATTGAGGTAGGGGCCAAGTTTCCAATAGACTTCCCCCATGAAAATTTGCCTAGTCTAGTTAGAGTGCCTCTTAGCATGCCTTATAACCATACCATTAAGCATTCCTCTACTATTAATCCTAAAGTGCTCATGTTGATGTCATATCAATACCCTAATATTATTATCAAAGGAAATGTACTCATAGAAGACCACTTTATATAAATGTAATAATTGTATCAAACTTATTTGAATCTAGTAGTAGTTTTAATAACATGGCCATGTCAAATACTCCACTCATCAAATTAGGTCCTTCAATATGGGAATTAATTGAATTGATATGTCAAGATAATTTAGGTATAGAACCATTTATGCAAAGCACTTCAGTCAATGACATGTACAATGTCCCATCTATTGAAGAAATGACTACTACTTCTATGTAAAACAATGTGCCAAACACAGTGGATAACATGAAAGTGTCTCTGAATCCAAGCCAAAGTGGTTTAAATACATCAATAAATAGTCCATAATAAGTGAATTTAATTAATACCATAAATGGTTTATAATATCAAGGGGCAATAACTCTTACTCCTAATCACAACAAATTGCCTCTAATCCTCAACTAGTAGATTCTTTAAACACACAACCACAAGGATTAAGTAATCAATCATTGACTAGTGGTTTGAATTAAAAAAAAACATGATTAATTATATCCACTGAAATAGGTGATGATTAACATTCCAAAATAATAGGCACAATATAATATACCATCATATTAGAGGCAAAATATTCTACCACCTCAATAGGGGGTAGAAAATGTTCCACCTCAATAGGTAGTGATAAGTGTACCTCTATAGTCACATATCAACAAAATTTACAATTTAAAAAAATTTATAATAAAAAATGTATGTATATTTGTCAAATACAAATGCCAAAAACATTAAAAGTATATATTTCAAAATATGTCCATACAACTAAGAGGTACCTCTATCTAACAAGTACCAATTAGGCAATAATTGCCTTTTGTTTAGTAGGTGCCACAAATCCAAAGATAGGGCCTTATTTCATAACAATTTACCCATATTCATCTAGGTTTTACTAGTCGGTATCAAGTCCCAACTCAACCTCAATAGTAACAATACATTACCTAGAGACATATCCTTCCATAACATCCATAATTCCCTCAAATTTAGGCCTGTATACCAAATCCAAACCAAAATATTGTATTGTAATGCATGAAAATAAAACAACCACATATTAATATACATATGAATATTCTTATTTAGTTCACTCAAACCAAAATTCCATAAAAATACCATTCCTCCATTATACCCTAGTCAAGGTAATCCATCTTTGGCCACCCAGCCTCCACCTCAGACCAATGTTCCATCTAGTTTCTTGGCACAAGAATTACATCAAATGAAGGATGTAATTTATAAAATTAAATTAGTTAATAATATGAAGATGTTAAAGTTAGATAATGTGTATTCATACCCATTCAACATGGATTATTTGTAAATACCATTTACTCTAGTGTATGAAGCACTGAAATTTGATAAATACAAGGGTGGAGGATACCTTAAGGCCTATTTAAAAAAAAAATTGTTGCTTTTCATGTAGTGGATTATAGAGACATTTACCTCCTCCTCTTATTTCCTTTAATTATAATAATATATTCTTTGGATTGGTTCCTAAAATTACCAAATAATTCCATAGCTAATTTTGATGAGCTCTCATACAAATTTATGCAGCATTTCTCATGCAATCTCGAACATGAGATCTCATTGGTATATTTGAATTTGGCTAAACAAAAATTTGGTAAAATATTTGAAATCTATATATAGATATGAATATAACTTTATGACCACTTCACCCATAACTTATCAGACAAAAAATTGGTTGTTATGTTTACTAAAAATTTTCATAGTGAGATATCTTATCATCTAGAGATTCAATGTGCACATACCTTGAAATATAGCATCGATAAAGGATTAAATAATTGAAAAGGACGTTATTAATTAAGGTGTTATTAATTTAATGTTATCTAACAAAAATTAGAACCAAAATCAAGGACTAGGCCAAATCTAGAACCAAAACCAAGTCCCAACACAAGTGTCAGCACTAGTTTAGGCTAGTAGCTATGAAAAATCTAAGTAATTCAACCACAATAATTTTTTTTTGAAAAGTACAAACATCATCTACTCAACCAACATAATAAATGAAAATCTTATAAATATCATCTACTCAACCAACACCATAAATGCAACTTAATCCTCATCAACAACCATTCATTAGGTAGAACCTTCATCGTAACCTAGACCAACTCAACAAACATAGAAACTATTAACTTTTCAAACACCTCCTCTAAGAATAAATGATCCTACTTTTCAAGTATTAAATGTTCTTGGAGAGCCTAGTTAAGCCATATTTTACAAGCTAGCTATAGCTAACATGATTATTTGGCCATCTCCAAATCATTATCGTAAGGTTATTCCATATCCATACTAGTATAAAGAGAATGAGTTTGTGAATACCATAATATTTATGGACATAATCTACACCATTATGTGTAGATAAAAGACCTCATTGAAAATATGTTGGAAAATGGATAAATTACATTGGATAATAGAGCATCTATATAATCATAACCTAGGTATCTAAAAAAACCCTTTTTTGCAACATAATAAAAAAAACCAAAAATAGTAATAACAAAGGCTAAAATAATAGAAACAATAGTATTAACAGTTGTCATAACAATAAAAATATCAATAGAAAAAATAACAACATCAATTGAATGGAAGTAACCAAGGCTAGAATGATTCTAATACTTAATAGACCTACCACATAGTTTCACATGACTACACTAAAGTTTTAGGTCATATTATAGGAGGTCACATTTTTACCATTACCACTAATCTAAGACCAAATGCTAATAGAACAAGACTTTTTCTAAAAAACTCTAATCAACCCATCTATGTCAATGATACTTTCTTGACTTGGGACTATAATTAGGCACACCAACAACCAGGTATTATTATTTTTGGACCTTATATTGATATCTCATCATTTCCTTATGACCATAAACAAGTGCACCAACAATCAAGATGTATCTTATCTATCCCATTTCCATAATTATTTTCTAAAAACAAAGATTTTGTATCTAATCTTGATAATGTAATCAAACTTAGTATTCAAATATTACCATTATCAACCCACAAATCCCTACCAAAAAACCAATCCAACCCACCATCCTTGCTAGGAACAAGCCATATATCACTGCTAAGCAAAATACATTTGATATTGTGGAATAACTTTAGAATATACTTGTACACATATCCATTTTTTATTTGTTGCATATGTTTATTATCCAAAAAAACATCCTAATAGAGTTCCTCAACTAATCCCAAGTTCCAAACAACATAAATCTTAATAAATTCCAAGCTTTGCTTGGACATATAGCCCTAGGCCAATAGTTAACCTTTGACCAAAGTGATATGTCATCCCTTGGCCCTCTCCATAACAATCCCTTGTACATTGAATTTGTCATTGTATGACACAAAATCAAATGTGTCCTCATAGATAACAGGTCAGGGCTAAATATTATGTCTCTGAAGCTCATCAAGCATCTTAGATATATAATAGTCAATCTACAGCAAAAGAAAATCACTATTAAGGCCTATAATCATGCAGAGTGGTAATTATAAAATATTATAAGATTACCAATTATCATTGGGCCTTTAATCCATAATACACATTACCATGTGTTATAACTCAACCTATCTTACAATTTTCTCTTAAATATACCTTAGATACATGTAATTTTTGCAATCCCTTCAACATTGCACTAGTGTCTTAAGTTTTCTCACTCAAGCATGGTGATCACCAATAATGGAGATTTACAACCCTATGGACATTCCAAACATTTGGATGCTGAGTATGAAAGTTATAATTACCACTTTGGCCAATATCTCATTCTCAAATAGGATAAAGGCAAAGAAATACTTATTAAGTTACTAAATGCCAGTCAAATAGAACCAAATACCCTTGATTCATCTTCACATATGCCTCCATTTGAAATGTCTAATAATTTTACCATCTCATCTAATGGCCCAAGAGAATATTTTACTCATGACACATTTCACATTTCCAAGCTTCCACAAAAATCCAAATCCTACGAAAGACCTAAATTAAAGCCACCTTGCATGGAATATAAAGAAAAGGGAAAAGATAAACTTTAGAGTCTAGCTCTTGCCATTTTCACACTAGCCACTAGCCAAGAAGATGACCCATTTTCTAGTGGTGAATCTTGTTTGTGTAATGACAAATTAGTCAATTTTTACAAAAATGCCAATTATCCCATTCCAAATAGGATCATGGAGAACCAAGCCTACTAAGGAGGAGGCCTTTCATCAAATCAATAGGAAACTCTTGAGATAGTTTCTATAACTTGGTACAAAGGAACATATGGTCTTGGATTTAAACCACTTAGGGGTGAACCCACATATCTTATTCACATTCCAATTCCTATATCTAGTGATGATGATGTCAATAATGGCATAGATTCCTATCATATATTTTATGAAAACCTTACCAATATTAGTATGTTTGAGATTCATACCATTTATACCCTTACCCCAATAAGCTAACATGATCTATTTCCTTTATATCACCCTCACTTTATAGCCTTGGACCAGCAAGAATCCATAGTGTTTGTAGATGAGTTTTAGAATGATGAGGCCTTTTACAATTTTATAGGCCTAAGAGATAATGTTCCATTGTGAGATCACAAACAATGGTTCTTTATCAAACTATATCCTCCAACCTATTTTGGAGAATGGGTGAACACCCTTAGCCACAAACAAATAAATAAAGCATTAAGGTCCCAAAGTGAAAAAATCCTAGAGGCACTTTTGAACAAGGGTAAAATTAAAGAGAAATGATAAGCTTTTGGGGAAACCATATTTTAGGTGCCATTATATGGGGGTGTTCACCTTTCCCTAAATGAAGCTTAGGAGACCACCAATGATGAACTTACTTTTGGGTATGATTTCAATTTGGTAGAATAACATGCCTTTGATTGAATTGCCTAGGAATTTCCAAAAAAAATTGTAACATGGCCATCCCTTCAATTAATATTTAGATTCATCTTTTTTAAGAGAGATTGAATAAATAGTCCATATAGAGGACTTTACAGTTGTAGGCCAATTGAAATCATTGCCAACTATTATAGAATATGGTTTGACTCTCCTTATATAAGACACTATGGAAGTCACCATCATCACTCTAGACAACCCAAAATGGATCAAATTAGATGTGTCCCTCATTAAGGAGTAACATGAAATATTTACATCCCTTTTATGGTAATTTGTTGACATTTCTACTTGGCCCTTTTTAGACATGCTAGTTTTGGACCCTACCTTGGTTGTACACTAGCTTATTGTAAATCTTGATGTCAAACTTATTAAGCAAAAACTATGCAATTTATATCCTCATATTTATTTATTGGTAAAGAAAGAGTTGTAAAAACTCTTAGAAGTAATATGCATTTAATCAATTGACTACTCAAATTGGATCTCAAATGTTGTGCCTATAAGTAAGAATCCCAAAGGAATCAAAATTTACATTGATTTTAGAGATATAAACAAGGCCTACCCCAAGGACAACTTTCCTTTACCAAATATTTACATGATATTTGTCTCCTAGTAGAGTATGAAATGATTTCGCTTATGGATGGATTTTTAAAGATAAAACTAGATTTGGATATCACTAGAAGACCAACATAAAATAACATCACCACTCCTTGGGGAACATTTTGTTATCAAGTTATGCCATTTGGTCTAAGGAATGATGTGGACACATACCAAAGATACATGACCATCATATTTCATGAGATGACAAATGACATTGTTGAAGACTATGTCAATGACATATTGGGTAAATCAAAAACTCATGTTGATTACCCAACTAAACTATGCAATTTGAGAGGCTTCATGAATACAAAATTAGACTTAATCCAAAGAAGTGCATTTTTGGTGTCACCTCTGGAAAATTTTTAGGCTTCATCATCTCTCACTGAGGCATTGAAGTTGATCTAGCCAAAGTACAATCCATTACTGATATGTTTCCACCTTCCAATTTAAAGTATCTTTACAGTTTATATGGCAAGATTCAATCTATTAGACGCTTCATATTTTAATTAGTCAATAAATGCCATCTATTTACACACTTGATAAAGAAGGGTGTCACATTTATTTTGGATGAAGAATGATAGAAAGCCTTCCAAGACCTAAAAGTATATCTTTCCAATATACCTATTTTGTTACCACCAATGCTAGGAAAGTCATTCCTACCATATCTATCTACCATAGACAAATCCTTGGGGTCACTTCTAGCTCAAGATGACAATAATAGAAAAGAACATGCCATGTAATATCTAATTCATATAGTGTTCACATATGAACACAAATATACACCTATTAAAAAATCTTACTTAGATATGGTCTTTACAACATAAAAAATATGGCACTACATGCTTAAAAATATGACCATAGTTATTTCCAAAGTAGATCTGCTCAATTATTTACTATTTAATACATATTGACAAGGTTACATGGCTAAATGGATCATGTTTTTGAGTTATTTTAAGATATAATATGTCAAATAGAAGGATATAAAGGTATAATTACTTATAGATTAGCATGTTAAAATTCCCCTTGTAGATATTGAACCCCTCACTTTTTAATTCCTAGATGAGTCCTTCATTATCATCATTAAAACACCTCCTTAGGAGCATCACTAGAATCTATATTTTGATGTATCATTCATATCACATGGATCAAGGGTAGGCCTATTGTTTATTTAAGCATAGTGGGATCTTATCCCTAAATCATTATGTATCAACTTTATTTGTACTAACAACATGCATGAATGTGAAGCACTCATTGTAGGGATTTGCCAAGTAGCACAATAGAATATTCATCATCTAATATTTTATGGTGATTCTTATTTAATCATCAATCAAGGTATAGACCACTTTCAGACAAAATATGACAAGTTGGTGCCATACAAGGCTACAATTAATGTTTTCAAATAGTAGATCACTAATAATAATTTTGAACACATACCTAGGGGTAGTAAAATAATAAAAGATGACATGGATACCATTGGATATTTGATCCATCATACCTACAAGGCAAAAGAAAATCAATTCCTCGTTAAAAATATTCTAGAATCTACTCATGAGCCTTTAAACATTGCAATTATCTATGATATTATTGGTCCCAGATCTATACAGTATTCATACCTCTTTAATTACCTTCATGACCATATCATGCCACCAAACCTTTCATGCAAACAACAAAAGTCCTTTACCTACCAAGCCTCACATTAGGGTGTGGAGCTAAAAGCTTCAACTATTTGTAGACACGAAGAAGAGGATGTTGAAGAAACAAAAGTGCTGACATCGGTAGTATAACTGATGTCAGTTACAGACAATGTAGAAGGAAACCGGCGACGGCAGGGAGTCAGCTGACGTCGGCAGCACCAGGCAAGTAGGGACTGCGTCGGTCTCCTGTGCATTCCAAAACTGCTATTGACAAATAGTCAGTTAAGTGAAGTGAGTGTTTGCATGTCAAATGACTAATTATAGTCATGAGTTGCATGTCTAATTATTGTAGTTAGATTTCTATTTTTGTAACCATGGGATTCTATTTAAAGACCCATGAGGCATGTATTGTAATCATCAAGAAGGCAAGTAAAAGCATTGAAGCAAGCAAGGTCAAGGAAATCTACAGGTGTAAGGTCAAGGAGATCAGCTGAAGCATTCAAGGAGGGATAATAACTCAGGATATAGAGTTGTTGTGTTGAGCAAGAGAGAGAGGGAAGAAGGTCTTGAGGTGTGGCAAGCCTTTGAGGTGGAGGAAGAAGTGGCATCTTCCTTATTGTATTTTCTTCTAGTAATATTTAATACAAGAGTGTGTATTGTCTCTCAAATTCTTTGTTGTCTCAAGTTTCTAGTTACTTTATCATTCTGGTATAATTCCGTGTTTAATTTCTTATAAGAAAGTAATCAATTGTGCTTCCATTGGATAAGGGGTCACCTAACAGTTGGTATCAGAGCTATGATTTGTAGGAAGTAGGTTATTTTTTGATTGCAGGTCATTCACAGGGTTTTCTGATTGAGTGGGAGTTCAGCAATGGCAGAAGAAAGTAAGCTATGAATGGAGAAGTTTAACGGCAAGAATTATCATCACTAGAGGATGCAAATTGAGGATTATCTGTATCAGAAGGATCTGTACTTACCATTGGGTAGGGTTGCATGCAATCCCACAGATATGAAGGATGAATAATGGAATGTTCTTGATCGAAAGGCTCTCAGTTCCATAAGGTTGAGCCTTGCATCGTCTGTGATTTCCAGCTTATCACAGTGCTAAACAATAGAAGAGTTGATAAAGTCCTTGGCAAATTTATACGAAAAGCCCTCAGCTTCTAATAAGGTATATCTTATGAAGCAGCTATTTACTTTGCAAATGCAAGAAGGTAGATCGGTACATACTCACCTCAGTGATTTCCATGGTTTGGTAAACCAATTAGCTTTAGTCAATATTGTTTTTGATGATGAGGTAAAGGCTCTCTTGATTTTATGTTCTTTGCCTGAAAGTTGGGATAGTTTGGTTATGGTAGTAAGTAATTTTGCATCTGCTTCTAAAATCTTAAAAGTTGATGATGTTGTGAGTGTGATCTTGAATGATGAAATATGCAGGAAAAGCACAGGTGAATCATCAGGGAATACTCTAAGTGCAAAAAGTAGGGGGAGGCAAAGAGAGAAAGTAGAGCAAGGGAAATTAAGGTTGGGAAGGAGATCCAAATCCAAAGGTATTACCTGCTAGTTTTGTGGAAAGAAAGGACACACAAAGAAGGAGTGTTGGTTGCGAGATAAAGAGAATCAACCTGAAGGTAAAGAAGAAGCAAAAGATGCAAATATCATGGTACTGGATGCTCTCATACTTTCTTTGGATAGTCAGGTAGGATCATGGATTTTAGATTCTGGTTCATCTTTTCATGCATCCCCAAATAGAGATTTTTTCCATGAGTATGAACAGGGAGACTTTGGAGTGCTTTATTTAGGGGATGGTATGCCTTGTCAGATAGTTGGCAAAGGGAAAGTGCAGCTAAAATTGCAGATAGACAACACATGGGTGTTGAAGGAGGTCATGCATGTTCCAATTTTGAAGCAGAGTTTGATTTCTGTTGGATGGTTGGGTGATGAGGGATGCACAATAACCCTCACAGCAGATTCTTGGAAGGTTACCAAGGGAGCACTTGTTTTAGCAAGAGGTAAGAAAGTAGGTACTCTTTATCTATCTACTTGTATTACTAATTCTACTTCTGGTTTATCTACTTCAGCTGTAGATTCAAAGATGTGGCTTAATAGGCTTGGTCACATGAATAAGAAGGGAATGGATGTTCATGATTCAAAATGTATGTGTTCAGATTCAAAAAGCATAGATAGAGTTCATTGCAGAAAAAGGAAATTTGATGCTTTTGATAAGAACAAAGAAGCCTTGGTGTTTATGGAGGAGATGAAAGATAGAGATCAATCATAGGGGTTAAATAAATTTGAGCAGGGTAGCATGGACAGAGGTTTGATCCAAGAAGAGCTCGTGGATGAAAAATTCATCACTTATAGAAAAACATAGGTACCGATGTCGATGCTCCCATGGCACCAACGTCGGCTAGATAGAAACTGACATCGGTCATGTGTAGACTAGCAGGGTCGGTAGGTCAGGCAGGAGAAGTCTGATGTCAGTCATTAGGACCGACGTCGGCAGGGGGGACACCGACGTCAGCCAGGGGTAACAACGTCAGCAGTCAGGGTCAGTGTAGGGAACTGACATCAGTCGGGAGCAGACTGGGAGATGGCCAAGATCGGTCACTGGAATGGATGATGGGTGGATAGTTAGCTGTCAAGGAGTCTCAAACACCCATATGGAGGTCAAAAATGGTAAGTGAACCTCATATTCATTATTCGCCTTCTTTATATTGCTTACTGATAGTCAAGAACTAGGAAGATAGAAGAAGCAATGTAGGTAGAATCTAGAAATAGTGGGATCTTGACATGGATGAGGAGTGTGAGTCCTTGGAGAAAAACCAAACAGGTATTTGTTGGTAGAGTTGTCAGCTGGAAGGAAGCACTGGATAGAGAGATGGATTCCCATTTTAGAGAAGAGAGTGGATGGACACGTGAGATAGAAGGCTATGGTATATGGTCTTGAGTTAGCTGCAAGACAATGGAAGTTTGACCATTGTTTTTATCTTTACCAGGTTGGATAATATTAGCTACATTACCTTGTTACTGTATTGTGTTACTTTTTATTGGGTTTCATATACATGGAGTTTTCTGAGCTAAGGGTAGAGTTGGTTCAGAAGTATGTCATGAAGAATTTGGGAGAAGTAAAATTCTTGTGGCATAAGTGACAGGTATAGCATCACAGGTTTGCGTGGTGGTTGGTCTTCAAGAGTGACTTTGAAGAGGGATATAGAACCAAAGGAACAAAATAGATGGTGTAAAAGTACAGGTACAGTAGCATCTATTTATCTCCAAGTGGGAGATTGTTAGGGTGTGGAGCTAAAAGCTTCAACTATTTATAGACACGAAGAAGAGGATGCTGAAGAACCAAAAGTGCTGACGTTGGTAGTATAACCAATGTCAGTTACAGATAGTGCAAAAGGAAACCGGCGATGGTAGGGAGTCGGCTGATGTTGGCAGCACCAGGCAAGTAGGGACTGGTGTCAGTCTCCTGTGCGTTCCAGAACTGTTGTTGACGAATAGTCAGTTAAGTGAAGTGAGTGTTTGCATGTCAAATGACTAATTATAGTCATGAGTTGCGTGTCTAATTATTGTAGTTAGATTTCTATTTTTGTAACCATGGGATTCTATTTAAAGACCCATGAGGCATGTATTGTAATCATCAAGAAGGCAAGTAAAAGCATTGAAGCAAGCAAGGTCAAGGAGATCTACAGGTGTAAGGTCAAGGAGATCAGCTGAAGCATTCAAGGAGGGATAATAACTCAGGATACAGAGTTGTTGTGTTGAGCAAGAGAGAGAGGGAAGAAGGTCTTGAGGTGTGGCAAGCCTTTGAGGTGGAGGAAGAAGTGGCATCTTCCTTATTGTATTTTCTTCTAGTAATATTTAATACAAGAGTTTGTGTTGTCTCTCAAATTCTTTGTTGTCTCAAGTTTCTAGTTACTTTATCATTCTAGTATAATTTCGTGTTTAATTGCTTATAATAAAGTAATCAATTGTGCTTCCATTGGATAAGGGGTCACCTAACACCTATTGTTTATTATAGCATAGTGGGATCTTATCCCTAAATCATTATGTATCAACTTTATTTGTACTAACAACATGCATGAATATGAAGCACTCATTGTAGGGATTTGCCAAGTAGCACAATGGAATATTCATCATCTAACATTTTATGGTGATTCTTATTTAATCATCAATCAAGTTATAGACCACTTTTAGACAAAATATGACAAGTTGGTGCCATACAAGGCTACAATTAATGTTTTCAAATAGTAGATCACTAATAATAATTTTGAACACATACCTAGGGGCAGTAAAAGAATAAAAGATGACATGGATACCATTGGATCTTTGATCCATCATACCTACAAGGCAAAAGAAAATCAATTCCTCATTAAAAATATTCTAGAATCTACTCATGAACCTTTAAACATTGCAATTATCTATGATATTATTGGTCCCAGATCTATACGGTATTCATACCTCTTTAATTATCTTCATGACCATATCATGCCACCAAACCTTTCATGCAAACAACAAAAGTCCTTTACCTACCAAGCCTCACATTATACCTTACAAGGCCTAACCCTTTATTATCATAACTTTGATGCAACTCTACTTCATTATTTAAATTTGGTAGAAACAACATTAGATTTATGGGAATTCCATGAAGGATTATGTGAAACCCACATAAATGGGGTCGTTCTAGCCAAAAATATCCTATGTACTGGTTATTAGTGGCCAACTATGGATGTAGATGTAGTTGTTTACATCAAAAGTTGTGACAAATGTCAAAGGCATATCAATACAATTCATGTCCTAGACAAAACACTAAAACCATAAACACATGAGGCCTCAATCTCATTGAGAAGATTAATACTACCTCATTTAATGGCCATAAACACATCCTTATCACTACCAAATATTTCACTAAGTGGGTTGAAGATATACCCCTCCCTTATGTGACTAGAAAATAAATTTACAAGTTCATCTTCAACCATCTTATATGCCACTATGGTATCCTATATTTGACATTATATCTGATAATGGCGAAACTTTTAAGAACAATGATGTCAAAATGCTATGTGTCAAATAGAATATCACTCAACATTTTTCTACCAAATATTAACTAAAAGGTAATGGACAAGAAAAGGCATCCATAAAAACCATTGTCAACATCCTTAGAAATATTATCAATGATATTGGTTGTGATGAACACCTCCAAATATTCCACACCCTGTGGGCATACCTCATTAATTACTATACCCCAACATGAGCCACTCCATATTCCCTACTTTATGGCACTGAGGCCATTCTTCCCATTGAGATCAGGTTACCTTCTCTACACATCTCATTAAAAGATGTCCTAGATGATGAATATTATTGAGTGGCTCACCTATAATAGCTAGAGTTACTTAATGAAAAATGCATGGCCACTATCAACAACCTTCAATCATATTAGAACTAACTTTATGTCCACTATAACTAATGGGTTAAACATAGATAATTTAAGCTTGGGGATCTTATGCTCAAATAAAACCAAAAGAGAACTAGGGATAAGAATAAGAAGAAAGGAAAGTTTAAACTCAATTGGATAGGCTCCTATGTCATTATTGCAAATTATGGCTCTAGAGCATATAATCTCACTGCACTAGATGGGGATGAACTTGATGAATTTAATGATCATTATGCACCTAAAAAGGTACTTCTCTTTAAAGACATGAAATATTGTCTATGAGGCACATTTTCATTATACCATAATATCATCACCTTATTTATACCATACCCTATACTATTTTACCATACCTTTCTTATTGACCAAAATATTTTTTTAACCTCCCTACCCAACCCCTTTGACCTTGGTTTTGTTCCAATTGTTATTAAAGCACCTTCAACGAAGGATCTTAGATCAAATTCTAGAAGTTGATTAGTATTCTAGATAGAGACTATATTGTGGACTAGTATGATAATGATGTTGTAGTTACATCCTTCATTCCTTATTTTGTTTCATTTTGAGTGTTCATGATTATGACCACCTTTGGGAAAATTAGTGTCTCACTCTATGCTACTAATTATAACTATCTTTGGGAAAATTAGTATCATTTACCTATGTCATTTTTGCCTAATTATAACTACTTATGAGAAAATTAGGAATAACATCTTTATCATGCCTTAAAGTCCCACCATGTCATACTATGCTATTAGCCTAATTTTAGAACTTGCTACTAGCTAGTCAAATTCCTTTTCTATAAGGTAAAACTATAATGATTTTAGGTCCCATCCTGGGACTATGTAGGTAGTACTTGATTCATGTTGAGGTCAGATCAGTCATCCTTTATGATGCTCTCACCATTTTGTGACCAATTTCAAGTTTAAATGGTCTCTCCATATTGTGATTTGGACTATTTAGTATCTTGTAATTATCAAACCAATTTGAGATACTTGGAAAAATTAAAAAAACATTTGAAAATAATCTAGAAAATCCTAAAAATCACCAAATCAACCATTTTTTTTCCTTAAGGATTTTGGGACTCCTAGATATTTCATAAAAAATAAGTTGTCATTTAATTTCCCTATCCTTATGGCCATTATCATCACACTCTCACCATTTTTTGAGTTCATTCCCATATTCCTCTATAACACACTCATATTTTTCTCAATAATATATGTTCTATCCCATATCATAGGAGAACTACATTTGGCTTGAAGTTCATATTGGATCTTACATTCATGGAACTATGGAGGCAGCATCCACTTGCCTAGTGCATCTAGAGTCAACTTAGCTACCCTTTCCTTTTCTTCTACCCCACCCCCCATTTTGTTTGTTTGTTTGGTTGTCTCCTCTATGCTAGGGGAAATGTTTATCCTCTTGTTTATGTTGTTTTGTAGTTTAAACTAACATTTTGATTCACCCTTGATTGTTTTTTTTTTCTCATTATTTTGTGTTGTTTTATATGTATTTTCCATTTCTCGATGTTTTGTTGTGTTTTTGTTTACTTATTTACATGTTTATTTGATTTTATTATTGTTCCTTAAGTCAATCTATATGTTTTCATTGGCTGATTCCATGTTCATATGTCAACATTATCATCATGGTTTTTATCATTGGTGCATTATTTTCATCTGTTTATTAGATCATATGTTAGTCATTTTGCATATTAAGGTTAAGTTATCATGGTATTTTATATCATGATGCATACCATAACATGCTATAAAAAAAATAATTTTGGGAAATATTATAAGCAATAAGAATTTAGTACTTCTCCTTAGCACCTAAAAAATTCTTGATCTATCTCAATAATTTCCCAAAAACATATTAATTAAATCATGAAAGGGTTTAATACTTGCTAGTTCAGACATGCATCTCCATACTATCAAGTTGATAAGCATGAAATATACTAAGAGGGGGTAAATCAGTATATTATATATATTTTTACTTGATCAAATTCTTTTTCTTTAACCACTTAACCACACATTCAAGATATACAATAAAATTGAAAGAATAATATGCACCACATAAGAGAAAGAGAAAGACCATATTTTTATGTGGAAACCCAAAGTGGGAAAAACCATGAATAAAAATTTAAAGTATATGAATGAGCACCAACTCAAATTACAAATATCAAAAGCACCAACTTGTAGGATCACCAACCCCTCTTGTGTATAAAACACAAATTTCTCCAATGTTGCTTACTCAAAAAATAAAATAACTCTACAATATCTCCTACTTTTATCTTTTCAAAAATAAATAAAAACCATGCACTCTTTTGCATATTACAAATGGCTTCTCAAGCCTTTATTCATGGCTTTCCAAATGACCTTTGGCATTCACCCTTTGTGACCTTTCAATCCTCATGGAAAATAGTGCCAAACTTGCATGACCCTTCATATCCTTGCATTTGAAAAGTCATATGGTAACCTTTCATAAACAAATGCATCCTTTCCTCTTTTATCTTATCTTAGTGACTTTTCATATTCCTCAAAGTGTCCCTTCATGGAAAAATGTGACATACCCTTTTTTATCTTCGCATGGTGACTCTTAAAATTCCTCAAGATGACTCTTCATGAGAAAATTCATCCCATTCCTCTTTTATCTTTACTCGGCGACTCTTTGACTTCTCCATGGGCCCTCTTTTGACTTATATGTAACAAAAAATATATTCATTAATATTAAATAGATATTAACACACATTAGCCAAGATATGAATATTAAAAACATCATTAAATGTAATGGAACATTTATCACCAATGATAGACCTTTAACATCATTGATAATATTTTCAACAATCTCCCCCTTTGTAATTGATGGAATCCTCAAACTAAAACTACCACATCCTAAAACTTGCACATACTACCATCTAAAAAACAAATAATAACTCCCCCTTACTGTAACACTCTGTCCCTATTCTACACCTATTCCCTATATCTAATTTTGCACCTATACATGTACCTATTTTTGTTCTTATCCCTCTTTGACATTAATGGAAAAGGGCCTATCTAGAGATAACATTTATCTCCCCCTCAATTGATGTTGATCTTCAATGGCAAGAAGTAAAATAAATTACTCCTAAATTTTTCCATAGATACTCAAATGTGTCTTTTGGTAGTGCCTTTATGAAAATATCTACAATCTACTCTATAGTATTTAAATATTCCATCTTAAACTGTTGATATGTAACCTTCTCTCTCAATAAGTTATATCTAATGGGAATATGTTTTATTCTTCAATGCATCACTGGATTCTTCAAAATATTAATAGCACTTGTGTTGTCATAAAAAATATAAATAGGTTCATCATATTTTATCTTGATATCTTCCAAATTTTTCTTCATCTAAAGCACTTGATTATAACACAATACCACTACAATAGATTCTGCTTAAGCTGTAGAAAGTGATACTAAATTTTGCTTCTCGCTTAGCCATGATACTAAGCTATCACTAAGGAAGAAAGCTCCTCCACTTGTACTCTTTCTATCATCTAAGCAACCTACCCAATCTGAATCTCTGTAAGCAACCAAAGTGAAATATATACCTGTGGGATACTACAATCCATAATCTAATGTCCCCTTGATATATCTAAATATTCTTTTCACTAACTAAACATGACTATCTTTTGGAGCTAACTGATATCTTGCAATCATACCTACTACATGCATGACGTCTGGCCTTGATGTTGTCAAATATAAAAGACTACCAATCATAGATCTATATAAATATTGGTATACAACATGTGAATCTTCATCCTTGTTCACTTTATTTCCTATACACATTGATGTGCCAACTGGTGCACAATCCTAAAAACCAAATTTATTCAACATATCCTTGGCATATTTATTTTGAGATTTAAAAATCCCTTTATCTGACTAAAATATTTGCAACCCTAAGAAAAATGACAATTCTCCAAGAATAGATATCTCAAATTCTTTTTACATATTATCAAAAATTTATTTTATCATCTTTTCAATGTTTCTTCCAAAAATAATGTCATCAACATATACCAAAACAATCAATAGATACTCACCTTTTGTTTTGATGTAGAGACTATTGTCAGTAAATCCTCTTAAAACCTTGATGTTGTAGGTATTTATCAAGTCTTGCATACCAAGCTCTGGGAGCTTGTTTCAATCTATACAGTCCTTTCTTCAATTTGCATACATGGCTACTAATACTTGAGAGAATAAATCCCTCAGGTTGCTCAATATAGACCTCTTCTTCTAGATTCCCATTTAGGAAGGTAGATTTGACATCTATCTAAAACACTTTAAAATTTATAAACACTGCATATGAAAAAAAAAATCTAATAGCCTCTAGCCTTCCCACTGGTGCAAAATTTTCTTCAAAATCTATTCCCTCAATCTAAGCATATCCTTTACATACTAATCTTTCTTTATTCTTGATCATTTCTCTATTTTCATTCAAATTATTTCTATAAACACATTTTGTTCCTATCACATTATGATCTTTTGGTCTAAGCACTAATTCCCAAGTATAATTCTTTTCTATCTAATTTAATTCTTCATCCATTGTCTTAACCCAATGATTATCATGTCTAGCTTCTTAAAAAGTTCTAGGCTAAATTTCAGATAACAAAGAAAAATTAACTTGTTTAGATTCACTTACCAACATTCTTCTAGTTAAAATTCCTTCGTTTATGTCCCTAATGATGTCACTTTAATTATGATTTATCTAAACATATTTGGATGGGGTTTTGGTGTCCTTTTTCTCCTTCTTATCATCTTCATCTAATTATTTAACATCTTCCTCTTCAATGATTTTAGGAATGTCTACTAGATCACTAATTTTTTGTGTCCCATCTTATTCTATCCTGACACTTGCACTTTCAACAATTTTCTTGGTTCTTTTGTTATAACATTTATAAGCTTTAATTTTTCAAGAATAACTAAGAAATATACCTTCATATATTCTAGATTCAAACTTACCAAGTTTGTCATCAGTTTTCTTTATGAAGCATCTACTTCCAAAAACTTTAAAAAAACCAACTATTGCTAGTTTGTCTTTCCATAGCTCATAAGGAGTCTTGTCACTATTGACTCTAAATAATTCTCTATTCTAAATATGCAATGCTATAGAAACTGCCTCTCTCTAATATTTATCTACTATCTTGGATTCATTTAGCATTGTCCTCATCATCTCCTAAACTATTCTATTTCTCCGTTTAATTACTTCATTTTTGTTGTAGAGTTCTAGTTGCTGAATAATGTCTCTTTATTTCATGATGTTCACAAAATTCAATAAACTAATCTAACATAAATTATCCTCCTTACTCTGATCTTAGACACTTGATATTCAAACTAGTTTCATTCTCAACTAATTCTTTGAATGCTTTGAAGTGTTTGAAAGCTTCTAATTTTTTCTTTAAAAACATTACCCAAGTCATATGTAAAAAATCATCTATAAGCAACATGAAATATTTCTCACCTTGAGTACATTGAGTTCTCATAGGTCCACATAGATTAGTATGAACAAGTTCTAACATCTGAGTGGCCGAGTACTCTTTTGTTTTGTATCACCTTCTGGCCTACTTCCCATGTTGACAAGGTTCACAAAGTGTGTCAGATGGATTTTTAATCTTTGGAATATTTTTGACTGCTTTCTTCTTGCTAATGTTGAAAATATTGTTATAATTTATGTGTCCCATTCTCCTATGCCATAGCCAACTTTATTCAATCTGGCTCAAACAACATCTTTGACCTTTGATGTTTGATAACATATATAAATTATTGCCTATTCTCTAAGCATCTGCAACCAACACATCTAAATATTTTCTCATAATTTCACAACCTTTCATATAAAAATTTGGTGTGTGTCATTGATCATAATTTTGACTTACACTCAAAATATTATGCTAAGATATTCTACATATAAAACATTTTTAGTTTTAGTTCTACCATTATCCAAACTTAGTGTACCTTTTTTGGTAATTATAGTAGTAGTGTTATCTTTGAATTTCACTATGCCACCATTGATCTTCTTCAAGGTTATGAACTTTATTTTGTCTCTTGTTATGTGCCTCAAACATCCACTATCAATGAACCATGGCTTTTCTTCATTTTTTGCATGTAAAGTTGCCTATACCAACATAGAATTTTTAGATTATTTTTTTGCCATGAACTTGTTTTAGCTTTCTTCTTGATGAATGGAGGCTTGAAACTTTGGTCCTTATTCAGTGAATCAAACACACTTCTATAGTGCTAGGATATGTGTCTAAAGTTGTTACACTTGTAACATATTATGGCCTCTTCATTAAAGCATGATAGAGGAGCAAAAGAGTTATGGCTTCTGCTTGACTCTACATGACTTTCCTTCTCCTTATTTTTGAAATTGTTAGCCCTTTTTCAACATTATATTTTCTTATGACCATATCCATTACAATAAAAAAATTAATAATAAAAATAGGACCTATTTATGTATCTCTGATCTAATTGCCTTTTGTAGGTCTGATCATTCCAAACTTCTTTGTTTGAGATGTCCTCTATATTCTTAAATTCTTACCTTTTTATGTCCTCTTTTATAAGATCTTCAACATAGATCTTTCCTTTTTCCTTGTTTGTGAAAGTAGTGGCCTCCCCTTTCTCTTTTTCAAATCCGATACCTATCTTATCTAACATTGATATTTGATGTTCTAATATCTTATTCAACATATTAATGCTATTCTCAAATTTTGAATCATTAGATTCTCTATCATTGATTGCTTTATTTTTTTTCTCAAGATATTCTTTTAAAGAAGCAATTTCAATACCATACCTTTCACATTATTTACTTACTTTTTTTAGCTATGTTGTTAGATCTTCTTCATTCTTCTTGGCTTCTTCAAAGTGTGCTTGTATATCTTCAATTGTTTCCTTTGATTCCTTTTCATTTTTATTGATCTAAAGCTTTAATCTTTAATGATTTTTTTCAAGAGATTTTAACTCTTCTAAGGCACAAATGATTTATCCTTCTAGATTCACTTTAGATTCATCCTGTTCTTCTTATTGATAATCTATACTTTTGCTTGTAGAGACATCTTCATATATGGCCATGAATAGAATCTCTTCTTCTTCTGAATCACTGAATCCACTATCTTTGATTGAGCTAGGATCTTTAGAATAAAAACTCTTCTTTTCAAATCCCTTCTTGAATTTTCCTTTGAAATTCTTCTTGTATCTAGACTTTCTTTCTTCATTTTCACCATTACCCTTATCTAGGCACTTAGCTAAAAAATGTCCAATATTTCCACAATTAAAACATTTAAAAGGTAATTTTCCTTGATATTTACTTATGCCTTTTTTCAGCTTGTGAATTAATAGAGAACCATTGTCATCTTCATCACCACTATAACTATCACTTATTCTTGAATCTTAGCCTTCTCTTTCTTTGATGTCTTGAAAGTAGCTTCTCTCTTTGAGGGTTTTTCTTGTTTGATTTGCATCTCATATGTCGTAAGAATACTATGTAGCTCGTCCATATTTATTTTGGTTAAATTATTCATCTCTTCAATTTATAAAAAAATTGCATCATATCTTAATGGTAGATATCTCAAAGCTTTTTGAATCACAATTGATTCTTCTAACTTTTCTCTAAGACCTTGAATCTGATTAATTATTTGATCAATCTGTAAAAGATAACTTGCTATATTTTCTTCCTCTTCCATATTCAAACTCTCAAACTATCTTTTAAAAGTCTAAATCTTAGCTTGATGAACCTTTCCATCACCTTTTTAGATATTCTCAAGTTTTACCCAAGTTTCATGAGCAGATTTACATTGCATAACGTTAACAAATTCTAATTCACATAAACCACATAAAATAGCATTTAAACTTTAGCATTATTTTCACCCTTATTTTCTATTAGAGTATTTACAAGTGTCTATGGCTCTTCACATTCCTCCACCACTACTTGCCAAATGTTGAATCTAAGGGCCATCAAATAAGTATTCATCCTTATGCTCTAAAAACCATAATTTATCCCATCAATAAAGGTTCCTTATTTGTAGAAAAACCTTCATATGATCCAACCATCATGCTTTCCTGATCTACCTTCAAGATGTAAAACTTTTTCCAAATGAACCTACTCTGATACCAATTATTAAGCATGAAATATACAAAGGGGGGGTGAATCAGTATATTATATATATGTTTACTTAATCAAATTCCTTTTCTTTAACCACTTAACCACACATTCAAGATATGTAATAAAACTAAAACAATAGTATACACCACATAAGAGAGAGAGAAAGACACCAAATTTTTACATAGAAACCCAAAATGGGAAAAACTATAGAAAACAATCTCAAGTATATGAATGAGCACCAACTCAAATTACAAAGTTTTCAAGCACCAACTTATAAGAGCACCAACCCCTTTATCGAGCACCAGCACAATAACTATTTGTGATCACCAACCCACAGGAGCACCAACCCCTTATAAATATTTGTGAGCACTAACTCACAAGAGCACCAACCCCTCTTGTGTATAAAAAACAACTATCTCTCAATTTTTCTTACTCAAAAAATGATAAAACTCTACAATATCTCCTACTTTTCTCTCTTCAAAAACAAATACAAATGATGTACTCTCTTTCATATTAAAAATGGCTTCTCAAGCCTATATTTATAGCTTTTCAAATGACCTTTGGAATTCACCCTTTGTGACCGTTCAATCCTCAAGGAAAGTGGTTCCAAACCTACATGACCCTTCATATCCTTGCATTTGAAAATTCAGATGGTAACCCTTCATAAGCAAATGCATCATTTCCTCTTTTGTCTTTATCTTGGTGACTTTTCATATTAATCAAAGTGTCCCTTCATGGAAAAATGAACCATACCCTCTTTTGTCTTCACATGGTGACTCTTGGAATTCCTTAAGATGACTCCTCAAAATAAAATGCATCCCATTCCTCTTTTTTATTTATCTCGTGACTCTTTGACTTCTCCATGGGCCCTTTTTTGACTTATATGCAACCAAAATTATATTCATTAATATTTATTATATATTAACACACATTATCTAAGATATGAATATTAAAAACATCATTAAATGCAATCAAGCCTTTATCACCAATGCTAGACCTTTGACATTAATGACAATATTTCCAACACAGGTTTCCCAAATTCATCTTTCTCCTTTATATCATCTTCATTTTACTCCGTGAGTAAAAATTCATTATGTAAGCCACCTTTTCCAATTTACCATATTATCCCACCCATAATACCAATGATCATAACTACCTTTGAGAAAACCATTATGTTTTTCTCAAAATTATTGTGCTAATGATTCTAATCACCTTTGGGAAAATCATTATGTTTCAATTTATGTGGATGATAATGATTATAACTTATTTTAGGAAAATCTTTATCTTTACTCTCCCAACTGGGGCATGTTTTTATCCCACTAATGATTATATCTACATATGGGTAAATCATTATTTTTATTATAATTATTATAACCACCTTTGGGTAAATCATTCCCTTGTTACCCTTATCCTTTGGTTAATGATTATAACTATCTATGGGCAAATCATTATTTTTTTACCTCATTATGTTGATGATTATAACTATCTTTGGGAAAATCATCCTTCTTATTTTCCCCACTATGATAACTCAATATGCCACTGATTATAACTGCCTAGGGGAAAATCAATCTTTTCCACCCATTTAACCTTTTGGTCCCATCATTTTCATTCTTTTGAGGGACTGATCATCGACTTTCTTTTCTAGCCACTCCCTTGAGTGGGCATCCAGCTATCATCATCACCTATTGGAGTATTAGGCACATAGGAATTTTTCATTATTTGAGAATATGTTATTATGCCTATAACTTATAATGCCTTCCTAAATAGGGGAAATTTGTAGACACCCAATTCTGGCCACAACTAGATCCCAATTTGACTTCAGACTAATTCCTACCAAACATTAAAAATTGAGCCTAATAATCACTAAACATCCCAATTTGGGCCATGCATCATTCATCAATACTCATAATCATGTTGAGGCATCCCTACTTGGGATACTATCCCATATGTAACAATAACATCTTATGGATGCATCCCCAATAATCCTATGACCTAACAACTAGTAATTTGGCCTATGGATCCATTAATAGTGGCACTTAAATAATTATTAAAAGAGTTAAAATGATAAACAACATTAATCATCTAATTAAACAAGATTAAATACTTAGTTAAGTTATCCATTATAATTAATGAATATCTAAAAATTGGAATTCTAAAATTCAAAATATCAAGCCTTTCCATCATTGCCTTTATGAGTTGTCAAGCTCTTCCAAAATATCTCAAAATATCTAATTAAAATCCATGCCTAGTAATTAAAAAACATAACTACATGACAAATTTTAACTCAACTAGAGTTAGCCTCAACTCACTTAGGGTTAGTTTGAATTCATTCCATATTTAAACTCAACCTTAACTCATCTTGGGTGATATTTAACTATTGATGCTATAAATATAAGGCCATACCTATTGTTGTTGAAACTCTTTTCATGTAAATTTATTATGCCTAAATGTCTTCAAAGATTTGATTGTATATATTTATTATGTAGGATTTACTCCATAAACTTAATGCAAGTAATGTACCATTCTAAAATCATAATATAAGAAAACAAGCCAAGGTGCTAAAGAAAAATGAAGCCAAAAAATCTCCATTGATGAATATTTATTGATGCACAAGCCATTTAGAAATCTAAGGAAGGTAAAAGAGTGTTTTATTTTGTGTTCTAGTTGTGCTTTCATTTGTATGTTTGTTACCTAAGCTCTCCTTATTGTCTAGGTTAGAAGAGTTAGGATTTTAGTGTGTTATTTTGATTTATTTTATTGGAATAACACAATAATAACCTCCCCTCTATGTATGCCTTGTTCACAATATCATCCCATGAAGGCTATATGAATGAAAATTAAAGTGGGTCATACCTTTCCACAACATGTTCAACATTCCTCAATAATCCTTTTAAAGTCATCAGTCTACTATGAAGATTGGGTAATTGTGTGATAAAGTAGGTATCATTATAAGTATATGATATAATGAAAAATTATAACCCAAACTACTATCATATTTCACCTTAATGGACCTTAACTCTATCATGAGTCCAAATATGGAGTTTGAGAGTTAAATAGAATAGGAGATGTGCTAAACATCATGTATTTTGATATGATCTAACTTTTAATATTATATTTTCCTTTTGATCAGTGTATTTTTACTATATATATATATATATATATATATATATATATATATACATTTAATTAATACATATAATTAGATATGATACCACTATATGATTATTTATTACATGATTCATAAAGATACAACATGGTTATCCTTTTGAGATAAGGTGACTATCATATTACATTTATTTCACCTCAAAATGGGGGTCATATTAGTAGGTTCATATCATAGAGACATGATTCGACATACACATAGTTGGTAAAATTGGTAAAATTTGATATAGTTTATAGATTCAAATATACACTTCTGACATAATCTTATACATTTAGCATCAATTTTCACTAATTTTAGGATAGATTTTTTCATATTTATGATTCATATCATATACATTTTATAATGTATAGGCTAAATGTTTATATATACTTTATATCAAGACACATTCAAGGTGAATTTGTCATTTAAATGCACCAAATTATAGATACACATCAAATTTATATACAAATATTCATGAACCAACCTTACCAAGATGCATTTATTGACATTTTATCTATTGTAATAGTTTACTCCATTGAGTAGTGTGATGAAGATTCAGTGCCCTTAATTTAATTTTTTCTATTTATATTATTTCATGTCGATATGATTACATCATTTGAGTCCAATGAGATTGGCTAGATCATCCATATTATGTTTACATTCATGTTATGCAATTGATATTTAGTGATCTTGATGCAATTCACATAACTCACTCTTGTACCATGCTAGGAGAATTATCACCCTCTAAGTCCCCACTTCACATCTCCAAGGTTCATTTGTGAACCTATCTCTAATACTTTATCTAGGGAGCATCATTATCAAAGTAAATACAAAGGGGAAACATGGTTGCATTGACACATAGGTGTAATTCTTCCTTTCTCTATTTTATTTCAATAAATTTTAATTATTCATTTTCATATTATATTTACTAATTACACATATAACATTATCTTAGTTTTAGATCATACATATACATAAAATTCAAACAGGGCTCAAATTAAAGCAAGCCTTTTTATACACACATTGACACACATTTATTTCTTTTAACCTATTAATTTCATTATTATGCATTATTAGATTCAATGGGGGTATGTAGATGATGAATCTAGATTTTACATCATAAACTATTCTTTCACACTTGAAAAATACATCTCAAGGATCTATCCTTTAGTTCTTGACTCCCCCATTGCTGAAAAACTCATGTTAGACATCTCACTCTGCATAAATGTTTTTCTTATGGTCTAACCCTAGTATTATTGTTACCCGAATTACTTGTAACCCATAATATTCTTAAAACCTATATGTGTGTGTGTGTGTGTGTGTGTCTATATATATATATATGTATATATATATATATATATATATATATATATATATATGTATATATATATATATATGTATATATATATATATATGTATATATATATATGTATGTATATATATATGTATATATATATATATGTATATATATATATGTATATATATATATGTATATATATATATATATATGTATATATATATATATATATATATGTATATATATATATATATATGTATATATATATATATGTATATGTATATATATATATATATGTATATGTATATATATATATATATATATATATATATATGTATATATATATATATATAAAATCTAATGGAGGTTTAATTAACATATAAATAGGGTCACCTATACATATTGAAATATTTGAAAATTTGAGTGTTTTTAGGGTATAGAAAATAACATTTGATCTAGGACACTGGTGTCTAGGTCTAAATGATAGTGTCTTCGAGAATAGATAAATATTGAAGCTCAATAACTTTATATATATATATATATATATATATATATATATATATATATATATATATATATATATATATATATATAAGTTATTGAGCTTCAATATTTATCTATTCTCGAAGACACTATCATTTAGACCTAGACGCCAGTGTTGACACAAGTGTCCTAGATCAAATGTTATTGTCTATACCCTAAAAACACTCAAATTTTCAAATATTTCAATATGTATAGGTGACCCTAATTATCTTATAATTAAACCTCCATGAGAGTTATTTAAAAATTTGTGGTATATATAAAAAATAAAACACATTCACTAATCATCTATAAAAATACCAAGCAAACACCTATCAAACTCACTAAATCATTTTCATAATTGATTTATGCTTCCATATCCTTCCCTTTTATAAAATAATTAATAATATAAGTATTATTATATGTCTAAATCATTAAAAAAACATCACATGAGTATTATTTGTTAATTTTAAATATAGATCACTACATACACTCACATATAGCATATTACCCCATTGTTCACATAGAAGCCTGCATAAGGGGGATACCTACATCATTTTTAGGACCTCTTCATATTATATGGCTATCTAGATAGATTTGACTAATAGAGGAGTCTTTCAAGTCATCTTGACTTCATTTAAACCCACTAACCCTTATTTTTCAAGATCACAATCCCTAATGGGAGGACCTAGGTTTTTTATCTACATACCATTATTAAAGGCTTGTGTGTGAGATCTAGACAACCAATCTACAAGGTGACAGCGATATCTAACATGTTAAAGTAAATTTATATAAAATAACATGTATTATGATCTAGATAAAATCATAAAAATTAGGTTTGAAGTGTCAATTTTAGTGTCCACATTCTGATAGTAGTGTATAGGATGATAGAGAGATAAATTTAAAAATCTAAGGATAGGATAAAAATATTTAAATAATCCATCCTACACCTATACTAATCATATCTACCTATAAATCAGTGTACAAGTATAATTCCTCCTTTGTATTGCTATTATTAAAACATTATTATTTTTTCTTTCCGTATTCAACATATTCTTAGATTAAGTATATCTTATTATAATATCAGTAAAATGTAAATTCATTTAATTGGCCTAATTTTTATATTTTATTACTCCTTATTTGATTGGACTACTCTTTCATGTTAATTCTTATTTCCAAAAATGGTAAAATAGTGTGAAGTAGGCATCATTCTTCTACATTGTCATATATTTCATATCTAGACTCTGTTTTGGCTCTTGCTTAAAGTGATGGAAATCTATTTCAATTATAAATTATATGATATGGAATATTTGATCCTAAGATACATTTATAGATGGGTTAGCTTCTCATCTTTTAATCAAATATCTCTTTATAAGACCAAATTTCAAATGTTACTATGTGGCACATACATGATGGGACTTTGAATAAGTTCTCATAGTATTTCCGTAATATACCATCTAATGTATAAATATAAATGGGCCCACTTTATGTTTTAAAGTAAATATATTATTTTTTTGTAATATTTTAGTCACCTTAAAAAAATGAAAGGCGAGTGTAAAAATTGAATAGGAATTTTATAAATAGTTGTTATAATAATATGAAAGGTCATTTACATCCTCTTATTTGTTATAAATAGGAGAGACGACCCTTATAAAAATGGGTATTCTTTGTTTTACCTCTTAGGGAAGGGCTACCTACAAATTTTGACACTGCATGTATTTTCTAGATTTGTCAATGGACAAGAATAAATTGAGTAAATCATTTTATGGATTTTTGGGTTTTTTTTATAAGTATTTGTAAAATTTTAATTTCTTTACATAGATATAGAATCCATTAAAAATTTTCATTTTTCTTGGTTGTGTAAAATTCATGGTGTTTCCATAATTTGTGTTGGAAACATAAAGTATGGGATTTTTACCAAGTGTACCTAATATGAGATTTGAGGATACTATACTTCTAGGAAAACTATTGTGTTATCATATATTTGTTGATCCTAAAAAAAATTGATGCAGTAGGAATAATTTTCATTTATTTGATTTAAATTTAAGTTTTTTTGATAGCTATCTATATTTATTCCACTATGGGTTTCTCACCTTTATCTCCATCCTCCTTCATTCTTCTCCCATTTTTAGCTTCCATCATTTCCCAATTTTGTTTATATTTTTTTAATTTAAAATTGAAAGTAAACCAAAAAAAAATCATAATCATACTACGGAGCTGCCCCTCTCAAATGCAAAGTAAAATCACCTTCCCAATGGAAATTTATCCATTTTTTTAAAATAATTGTGTTTCTACCTATTGGGTGGTTCATAAAACCAATAAAAACCTAAGAGACATAAATTTTTTCCAATGTTTATATACTTCTAAACAAATACTAATATTTATAGTTGTGTCCAAATTTCCATTTTTAAGTGGATAGGTTTCATGAATGAAACTATAATCTTACTAAAAATGTCATTAAATATTGTGTATGTGTATAATATTTCATCATTACAATTTTCATAACCTTCTACAATAAATTCTAATGTATTACTCTTCTTAAAAATTAGAGGAAGAAAATAATGCATTGCGATAAGTTGAAATCTGACTATGAAAAATTCATTTATTATTAAATTTATATACTACTACATGAATTTAAATTGACACCAATAATTGGATCACAATACTGTTGTAATGTGTTTTTCATTTTTTTGCTTTTTTCATGTAATTGTGATGCAAAAATAATACAAAAGAGACAATAACTATGATTAAAAAATGATGTGATGCAAAAGTGATGTAATTAATGATGTTTTTACATCATAAATGACCATGAAATTGTTGGTGATCATAACCAACTCATGACCATGAAATTGTTGGTGATCATAAACAACTCATGACAATGAAATTTTTGGTGCTCATCCCCAACTCAAAATTTCATGTGCCACCAAAATTTTACATCATTTTTTTATTTTAATATTTCTTTTGCCAAGACTTTAAATCAATTTTTTATTTTTTTCAATTAATTTGTATTAAGAATTAATATTTAATTCATTAATTAACCTTACTTCCCTTGTTCATTTATTTGAGGGATGTAAGTATGGATTTTAATGGAAACCTTGTCAAAGTTTTAAAGAGATATTTTTACAATAATTTGTGCATGTATGTCCCCATGCCTTATTCTAGATATAAAAATATTATTCATTTTTATATCTTCACTTATTTTTTCAATTATTAAAAAAATTATATTGTGTATAACAATGCCAAAAATCCTAATGATTTGATAATTATAACATATGAATATATTTGGATAAGTTTTTCATGCACATTTGATTTTTTTCATTAGACAACATAAAGGAAGTTAGCATTAAATTGGTTATGAGGGACATGGATTTCAAATCAAGTTATCATTCCCAGAATCATAGGTGAAAATATATATTACATTTATTTAAGTTTAATCTTAATATGTTTTAAACATTGTTTAAATAGATGTATATGTGAAATTTTATTTAACAATTTGGTGAAATATTCAAGGTGTCTATTCATTTATATTAGTATCTTTAGAAACATATATTTGGATTTAGTGGATAAATAAATATTTAATCATGTGTATTTCATGTATTTTCAATAATCAAAAGGTTAAGGAATGGGATTTATAAATTTTTTTTGTATTACTATCTATTAGTTGGGAGGTTGAGGAGTATGCATGATTGTATGATTGAGGTACCCTTTAATGGAGAGAGGGGATTTTTTATTTTAATTTCAATAAATTAGGATATTTGATAATCTTATAATTTGTTGGAGGATGTTTTTTTCATAATATTATTTTACATTATTTTTTTGTAATCCCTCCAGTAGTTATTCTTCTCAACATATAATTTTTGGTATCTATCAAGAACTATTTGTTTGTCTATGTTAGATCCCATTAGGAGATAATAAAATGGTATTATGTGTAAATGGAGATTATGCAATGTTATGGTTAATTTTAAAATTGACCCAATACATTACATAGTTATTACATCAGACAATATTTTTTATTGCGTATGTGATGAAAAAGTGACATAATTATTTTAATATTATTATCATCTATATAATTTTAATTTATTTTTGAAGTATTTGGTCCAAATGATATGATAAAAAGGTGATTAATATGTCATTAAAAGGTGTTACAAAAGTCCCACAATTAAAAATTCTTAACTACTTCATTTTTATGCCACGTTCCCCCCAAAAAAAATTGATGCAAATCCCTCACCATATTTGTGACATTGATTGCACTTCATTTAGTAATGCCACATAAATTTGTGTTCGTTATAGTCTATAATATAATCTGATTTAAAAATATTTGATATAGGTTAAATATTATGTAAATGAACTCAATGGGGTTGAAAATTATGGAAATAATAATGTAATGTAATATGTCTACCATATTTTTTCATTTCATCCAACCTAATCGTCACAACTTCTTTCTCTCTAAAAATGGTGACATTTACATTGATTATTTTTATGAAATAATAATAGAATTATTACAAAAATTTAATGTTGTGTGTCCAAATTTTAATAGAGATATCATTATAAAATACAAAAAAAATCCTAAAAACATGGTTGTCATGACATCAAATCAAAAAATTAACAAACCATTTTAAATATGATATAAAAATGGAATATAAGTAATATAAGTAAAACATTACATACCATAAAGGACACAATATGTAATTCCTAAATAATTAAGCATTTAAAATAATTTTCATGGTTTTTGTTGAGATGTAGAATGGTTAGTTAAGCTCTACCTAGGTTAGACACTCTCCAGGTACTTAAGGCTAGTTTTGGTTTTTTGTATTGGTTTTATGGTAAATTTTTTTCCATTTTTATGGTTTCCATGGTTGATAGTGGATATTATTATTGGATTATTAGTTATCAAGGATTGGGCCCTCCTCTTATGCCCTATATATTTTTATTTGATATATTTAAAAATAATAAAAAAATATCAAAAAATATCTTAAATGGATGAAAATTTACACCTTTGTAATTATGTGGTCTCTACCAACAATGTCTGCATAACATTTTAAAAAATGTATAAGAAAAAAATTCATTTATGAAAATATATATTAAACATTCAAACACTTCCACAAGTATGAAAAAGTCAAAAACTCAACTTTAGATTATCCATGTTATATAACTAATTACCCATAGTGTGATAATGGTAAAATATATATGAAAATATTTGTTATGACTTGGATTTTTAATGAATTCTTTCAATAAATTGATCCAGTGGTACTAATGGGATCATACCCAAGGTGTGGGACCTTGTCTCCTTGGTATGTACATATAGAGAAGGCCAACTCATGCCTAAACTAGATGCACCTAATTTAAGATCAACTACTAGCTTAAAATAATGCTAAAAGGACCTATTTATAGCTAAAACTATGTTTTTTTATGAAAAAGGGAAAATGGATTGAACTAAAAATAAAATAGGTGATGCACCAATAGTCTAGATATATCCTCCACTTTCTTAAAACATCATGAGAACCTATGAGGACTAAAAATTCTTATACACAATCTCCAAATGGAACCTTTATTGTATAAGTGTTTTGTACATATGTATAAGACCTAAATATAAACTAGGAGGGGCCATCATCTACCTTAATAAAGGCTATAATGGAAAGTTTGCATATCTAAATCCTACATAAGTCCAATAATACGTAGTATATAACATGTAAAAGATGGTGTTCTTACATAGAGATGAAGAGAATTAGACAACAATTCAAGCTAAAATATCTTTCTCTAGAATAATATTGTAAAGGGGATTAGTCAAAAATATTAGTGAATAAAATCTAAGAATGAATGAAATAACACTCTATGATTATTCCCTAAGGTGAGCTTAATTACTAGATAAATAACACACTAAAAATAAGACAAAATGGCTTTTACCTTCCTTATGGAATCTATATAGTAATTGTGAAATAAAGGCATGAGCTCGGTCTATAAATGAATAGTATTTATCAATGAATTTTCCATGTCAATGACATTTCCCATTTCTACCAAAGGATTTGATAAATTTGGTTGAATAATGGTGAACCTTTATATAAATAATTTGGCATAATTTCTTTGCACATAAAAGCTTACTAAGAATGGTCAAGGACTAGGTATTTATACTTTTTAGAAATGAAGAAACTGATTTGTGACTCTCCATCTCAAGATCAAGGTGTTTGGCCACAAATCCATTAAATTTTGGAGACCAATTCCAATAAATTATATAATTAATATTTGGAAGAATGGAACAATCAATAAGCATGGCTCAACTTTTTAGATATTTATTGCATTCATGTTGATATTTCCAATTTTTGACTTTGAGGTTGATGACATCATCATGACATTATATTTTCTAAGATTTGTTGAAATTTAATTTTTATAATTATACATTCTTTAATTTTATATGTAATTTTCACTTAAACATTTAAATGGATTTAGTTAGTTAAGTTAATATGATTAGGCTTTTTGCAATTTTGAAAATTTGATCAAATGCCATGCATTATTAGTCAAAAACATCAAATTTTTAGGTTAAAATTTGACCAAAAGTAAATAAGAGGAAGGTGATAATTTATCATAGGTTAAGTCCCTTATTAATTATGCATTGATACTAATTTAAACATGTATGTGACATGTGTAGATGAATCAAAATATTATAGTGATTAACAACATTAATTTTCCAAGTCACAATTTGACCAAAGAAAAATTAGAAGAAGATAATGATTACATATGGAGTAATACCCTAATTATGGACATATTCATGAATTTCAATACTCACATGTGACATGTGTAGAGGAATTGGGATGTTCACTCATTTCTAGGCTTAATTTACATTGTTTGAAAGAAATCATTTTGATCACAATTTCAACATGAGAGTGATTAGAATAGGATGTTTACATTTTGCCCCTCTTTGAGAAGGCATTGAAATACATAGATGAAGTTACATATTTTCAAATAATGAAATTCATTAAGAATAAATTTGAAAAAATAGATGAATAAATAATAAGTGACCCATGATGCCCCCTCAAAATGACATGTAGGGATGAAAGATACGAATGGGCACTCAAAAAAGAGGGGGAAGCAAGAAAGAGGTATCCTAAAACAAGTGGCATACTTCGACCTACACCAAAAAAGGGTGAAATATATAGTCTTGGAATTAGAATAACTTTTCCCCATTAGGGATAAATTACAATAAAGGTCATGAATAAGACATTCTAGATTGATGACAAAAATGCACCCCATAAGGAAGGATATTAACTGTATAGGCCCAAAAGAGGGTGGTGCATATTGCTAACAATAATCTAATCTAGTTGGGTGGATATGTAAAAATTAATGGATTGTTCCCCTATAAGGAAAATTTAAGTGTTTATTTGTTTGGATAGATTTACCCCAGTAGGGCAAAGTTTGATCACAAATTAGTCCACTAACAAAGAAATAGAAGAAGAAATAATGCTTGAAGAAAGATCGAATAGGATTAGAACAATATTAAAATGAGTATGACCCTTTGGTATAATCTCACATGTATTATGAGTAATTTAGAAAGTAGCCATGTTGGTCCTATTGAGGAGATTAGGTGTTGGCACCCTTTTTCCCTAAGTAGTGTTCTCACACCAACATGACAAAACCAAACATAAGGAAATCTTGTGTAATAATTACTCAAGTTTTATCTTGGTTATGCTAGTTAGATGAATCTGCCAAATACATGCACCAGTTGGCCAAGTAGTTGCTTCTCACCCAAATTTTGGATGGATGAATCTCAAAGTATCAGCATGGTGGTAGAGTCATGAAGTTGATGGTTGAAGATCATTACAATCCTTGAGGCTTACCTACCTAGTCCTACATGTAGTGGCTCAGGGCTTGAAGAGCATAGAGGTGTGAATGGTGGAATAAATAGGTGAACTACCACCACTTAACCATCCATCAACACACACCTACCTATATAGCTAGAGGGGTGTCCAATGCCTATTTTAAAAAGTGACCTTGAAGAGAGAAAGGGGGGGAAAGACAAAAATGATGATGAAAATGAGGAGGCATAGTTAATATTGACATATATGTAATTAGAATACAAACTAGGATAGCTTATGTTTATTATTGGTAGACTCAAACTTGATTAATCTGTGCTCACCTGTGAGATTCTAGACATGAAGGTATCATGCTAGGATGAGGCCAAAATTGATCTTTTAATTATCATGTTTAAAAACAAATGAAACCAATCACTTGTAATAAATATGTGTTGAATACACCCTCTAGTATAATCTTTAAGAATTGAATATAGTTTTCATACATATGTTCTCTATTAGTATAAGTGGTAATTAGATAAGTCATGTGAGGATCTACAGACCCAATTCTAGTTGACCATCACAATGCATGGTAATCCATAGTTAGGAATGACCCAACTTGTGTTAAGTGCCAAGTGAACCTGACCCTATCAAAATAAAGAAGCCAAGTAGCTCAAAAAAAAATGAGAATGTCACTTGGACATCTCAACCCAGTTAGTGCCTAGATCAACTATCAGACTAGATGTGTGCCACTATGAATGAAAATCAAACTCTAAACTCATAAAGTGAGCATTAACCTAATCATTGAAATAACCTTATATTGATGAATCCCCATAACATGCCCCATTTACTGAACCAAAGTTGCTCCATGTTCTAACTAGCCTAATATAAGCCCTAATCCTTGCATCGTTGCACTTCACGTGAGTGCTCAAGGTTTGTGCCTTGAGTGAATTAGATGCTAGTGCAGAGACACACTAAATGTTTCACCTAACCTACTACTAAAATCCTTGTGCCTAGTTATCTTAAAGCACTAAACTAGTAGGGTGAGTTACTAAGAGCAATAGACACTACTATAAGAAATCAATACTTTCCACTATAACATTTTGGTTCGATTACTGGGACCTATATTGAATTTTGTTATTGTAATGGTGTTATGGAGAAATTCATTGATTCTCACTTGATAACATTAAGCACTGGATATAAAAAGTTGAGGATATCTTCACATAGAGTCATCTAACCTACCAAGGTTAGGAGCCAAGGGTATGGGTGCAGACCTACCTATATGATCCATTATATGAAGTTCTTTTTTATGAGTTACTAGAACACATATAAATGATTGATTGATTACAAGATGTATAGATATCAAAGATATGGCTAGTGTTAGGAGTGGATAGAAGAGCACCTAGAAAATCTTAAAAACATAGATGAGTAGTGGATGCATGTTGTTGACCATTAGTGGAATGGGGTGTTGAATAGTTATGTGCTAGAATTTGTGGTGTCAACATACTCCTTCCTTGAAAAAGTAGAGTATGAACTATATCATGAGCCCAGAGGTGCATTTTTGAGATATCTTGGTACTAAATTAATGAAGTTACTAGTAGATTACGAAATGGAGACCATAAATATGATCAGCTAAAATTGAGGTGCATATGAGTAGGCATAGATGGTAAGAAGGGAAAGTGAAAGTGAAGTAAAAATGGAAAGGGATGAGAAACCAGATTATTGAGAGCTCTGTAGATAAAATTATAACAAAAGAATGCATAGATTGATAGAGGTTCTAGAACCTAGAAGTGTCAAATAAATTGGTATAGACCAGGAAGGGCATGGGGAAGGATCCCTTGAAATATAGTAGTGTCATAAAAGAAGGGATAAAGTTATGGGATGAGCTTAGGAGTCCATAGATGAGGTTTGAAGTGGGTTCCTAGAAGACCAAACACCATAGGATACATAAGAGGCACTCACCCCCTTCAAGTTAGAAGCACATACTCATGTACTGGATCTAGTATAGGAAGATAGTATTTAATAACTAAACTCGGTATCGTAGTAGATTTTGATAGATTCTAATTCTTGAGGGAAGAACTAGTAATTGAAAAAATACTCCCTTATAAAGGATTAAAGAACAAATCAACAATTTCAATCATGAGGACCCCTAGTCAAATAATTAATGAGATAAATCCTACCATCCTAGTTTAAAGGATGTCAGCTACACCAAATGGGAAACAACCTAGTAGAGGTGGCTCTACACAACCAAGAAGTAGTTCTATGCCCACTAGCTCTATGATATAACCAATAGTGGTTGGGATACAATCCAACCTCGGTATTATAGGAACACATCCCACCTAGGCTCTAGGAGGACAAGTGCCACAAGGTCAATCAACCCCTCAACATATTTACTATAAGATGGTAATGCATTTACTAGAGTACCATGGCATTGAAAATGTTGTCAAACACATTCTAAAGTGTGAACTACAATGCCATGTTAGGTAGATTACCCAATTGAATTTTAAGGCCACTCAATTTTTGATGACCCAAATAGATCATGCACACACCTAGTATAAAATTTTTGATTCTAACTAGGCCATGGTGTATTATGACCTACTAAAGGAGGCTCTTTTCAAGGAGTTTGACATCCCAAAGCTTGAGTAACAAAGCATAGCTACATTAAAATAAATTATCTAGGGGTTATTTGAGAGAATGTACCTCTATGATGCACATTTCAAAACCCTCCTTTAAAAACTCCCCTATGACATCTACCCCTCCCAACATGTGTAGTAGTTTGTTGGGGGTTTGCTTAAACCATTATGATGAGCACTATCCATGAAAAATTCATGAATCCTAGAGAAGCAATAAAGGCCACACTAAGGGCCAAAGTATTTGAAAGTGTAGACATCAAAATAAATCCATTTATAGAGGCAAAAATCACATCAATGGCATTGTAATTGCAAAAATTGACAATAAGATCAGCACATGACACTTGTAGTGGGCTATTATGTGCTACTTGTGAGGAAGAAGGGCATAGTAAGACCAATTTCCCAAGTAAAAATGTATAAGAACTACTTATATATTGTGAAGTATGCCATAAATATCATGACATTTACAACTACCCATTATTACAACACTCCACCCAAGTAAACATATCTATATATTGTAAATTGTGTGATGCATATACCCACATAACTAAAAAATGCCATGTAATTGATGAAATGCATCAAAACATAGAGAGAGGTGTACAATAGTCAACCATTACCACTAGAGAAGAGATGCACCAATGTGATGATGGTTATGGCTAGCAAAGTGTTGGCTTTGGAAACTAATGAGGTGCAAGAGGGTGAGGTAGAGGATATGTTGTGGGAAGCTTCCCCTATGATCATGTTATAAATGTGGATCAACTATTCACTACCAACGTGACTACCCAATGCATCCCACTTGTGGGTACTATCACAGGCCACATCAAGTTGAATAATGACCTAAATTATACAAAAATTTAACCTAGAGCTAGCTTGATAATGGTGTTACCAAGATCAGGTGAGAACCCAAGGTAAAAAAGTGAGCTACAAAGCCACAACCAACCCAAAAGGAGACTCCTAAAGTTCAAGTCACTATAATAAATGGATTAACTTCTCAACCCACTAGTGAACCAACCCTAGAATTATGCCTAGAATATGGGGAATCAAGCCAAATAAAGTGCATGGCATATCCCAAACCTAAGGTAGCACCATATCCTGATCTAGCATGCCATAAGGATGTCCTACAATAGGCCATGAGCATGAATCAAGACCTCCAAGGTGAGCTTCAATTATCTATAGATTCAAAGGCACAAGCTATATATTCACTCAAGAAGAGGGATAACTAGGAGATAGAGGTACAAAAATTAACAAAAATCCTACACCTCTTAAATATGGAGGGAATGTTGCCTTTATTAAAGAATTTGTTGATGAAACAAATAGAAAGGCTGAAAGATGAGGTTACGCCTCAATGGACTAAAATTATGGTACCACACTTAGAGCAAGTGCATGAGGTACATCATACTCAAAATTTTGAGTGTGACTAAGAATTGATGATAAGTAAAACCATCAATGGATGGGCAGTATGTGAGGTCATCATCGACATGGGCACTAAGGTCAACATTTTGACCAAAACCCCTTGGGAAAATATGGGAAGACCACCCTTAAATCCATATCCTCACACCTTGTTCATGGAAAGCATAACTAGAGGAAAACATATTGGTGTTCTAAAAGGTTCCATCATAGATATCATGGGCATAAAATTCTATGCTAATTTTAAATTAATAGAATTGCTAGAGCATGATAACTACCTGGTGTTCCTAGGTGGACCATTGTGCTATGTGAATAATAAGGACATGTGCTTTAAGAATAATTACATGGATTTTGATAATGGGAAAGAAAAGGTGGTGATCCACCTTTTGAAATATCAAGGACCACCATATGTTGAGAGCATTTACCCTGAGGAATAGATCAACCACATATATAATATCACAGTGCAAAGCATCATGTTCGTACATTGTGATGATCAAGGAGTGCTCAAATGGGAGGATGACCAATCAGTATCTGATATAATAGACATAGCATATGATCAATGGGTAGAGGAGGCATATGAAACAAGTAAATGAAGGTGCCACCAAGTTCACACAAAGGCACCAAGGTTGGTTAGGACAGGTCTAATCTAAGTTGAGTGAAATGTGTAGAAATGGATTCCCTATGCCAAGGTGACTAGAGAAAGAGTGTTTAGATTAAGAAAGGGAAAACTTGTTTCCCTTCCAGGATATGAAAGAAGTATACCTATCAAGAGCTATGTAAATGACCTAGAGTCTTACATCCCCAAAGAAGTAGATCAAATGGGTGCATTGGTACATACACTAAAGAGAACTACTACTCGATGGTGGGAAACACACAAGGCTAGCCTACTAATGTGGCAAGACATTAACACATCAATAAGCACAAATTTTGGAAAGAGAAATGAGGACTTAGACATAAAAACTTACTCAAGTGTTTCAACCCCTATTACCCACATGCACATCTATGAATAAACATGGACCACCTATGGCAAAAATGTCTCAGGGAACCTATGGGTACATGTCGTACATCATAAATGAGATGTACAGGGAGATGACAAGATGAGATACACTGAAGGATAGGTTTGTGTACACATTTTCCTTTTCTTTTGAAGATTTTAGGATGTTTGAGCCATTATAAGTCATATACTAGGTAGTCTTTGAAGACACCATTATACTAGAAGAGGATATTAAGGACATGTTTGGGGAGAAAGGACTAGCACTTCCCACATTCTTTAAAGACGAGGTGATCAATAGTGACTCTAGTGAAGAAGATGATGAGACTTATAAGGATAAAAACTAGAAGGTTCTAGTAAGTAAGAAAAGGTCCATGCACCAAGTAAATGAGATCATTTTAGGTGAAGACATACCTAATCATCTACACATCAACACTAAAAAAGGGATAAGGTAGGTGGATGACTACCAAAAGGTGCAAAATGAGCCATATCATACACCACTTCAAACCATGAAAGTGGACATCAACATAGAGGGTGAACCAAAGATCACCACCATAGGTGAATATTGGTTTGAAGTAGAGATGACATAGATTGTTGATCTCCTGAAGGAATTCTAGGATTTATTCCCTTAAAACTATCAAAACAGGAAGGGCACCCACCCTTCCCTAGGTAAGATGAGAATTAAGCTAATGAATGAAACAAGACCTATAGAAAAATGCCCATACCACATGAACCCTAATCTTAGAACCAAGGTAAAAATAGAGATTGATGGGATGCTAGTTGTAGGTATCATATATTCAATGTAGGAGTCAGATTGGGTAAGTCCTATGCTCATTATCATAAAGGATAGTCACATTAGAATATGCATTGATTTTGACTCATGAAAACTACCTATGTTATTGACCCCTTTCCAACACCGTTTATAGATGAAGTCTTAGATGTCATTGTTGGTTGTGAAATATACATGTTCATTGATGGATTCTTGAAATACCATCAAGTGTAAAAAAAGGATAAAGACAAGCTAAATACAACCTTTGCAATTGAATGGGGTTGTTTTTCATTTAAGGCAATGCCCTTTGGGCTCAAGAATGCACCAATTGTCTTCTCTAGGGTAGTCATCATGGCATTTAAGGACTTTATTCATAAATTTCTCTAAGTATACCTTGATGATTGGACCATGTATGGCCTCATCAAGGACCACTATGATATCCTACACCTCATGTTTGAAATATGTAGGCAACTAAAAATTCCATTAAACTTAAATAAGTGTGTCTTTGAAACTCCTTTTAGAACATTGCTCAGGCACATTATTTGAAAGGATGGTCTACTAGTAGCCCAAACAAAGATCACCATTATTATTTAGCTCTAGAACCTTTCAATTCAAAATGATGTTCATTATTTCCTAGGACATTATGGATGCTATAATAAATTCATCAAGGGCTATGTAAGGATTGCATCACCTCTATAGGAACTCTTATGTAAGGAGGGACCATTATATTGGGGCTAAGCATAAGAAGAGGCATTTGAAACCTTGAATTTGAAACTAGCTAGTACACTAATATTATAATTTATAGATTGGATGACCCCATTTCACATCCATGTCAATGCTTTTAGCTCATCTATTGGCACCATTCTAGTACAACCAGGTGAAGGAAAGATGGATCATCCAATTTCCTTTGCTAGTATAAAGTTAACCCAAGTAGAGTGAAACTATATGATAATCGAGTGAGAGGCACTCACCATGGTATATGCACTATATAATTTTAGACAATACCTACTGGCTACTCCATTTTCTTCACTGATTATGAAGAACTCAAATACCTTATCAATAAGCTAGTAATACATGGGTGCATATGTAGGTGGATATTTATTTTTTAGGAATTCTATCTTTCCATTGTCATTAAGCTCAACAAGTAGAATATAGGGCTCAACCATTTATTGTACATCAAATTTGGTGATGTAGTAGCACCAATTAAAGATGATATACTTGATGTATAGCTATATAGAGTCTAGCATGTTCCCAAGGACCTAAGAGAGATCACCTCCTTCTTAACTTATGTACTAACACCTTAGACCATATTTGAGAAAGAGAGAAAACAACTCATTATTCGCATCACCCCATTCTAACCCATTAAGGGAGAACTTTATAAGATGAGTTGGGATGAAGGCCTCCACTGATGTGTTCTTGAGCATGAAATGGACTCCATATTTCAAGATGACCATGAGAAAATTATAGGGGGATATTATGTTGTTGATGCAATGGCATGAAATATCTTACAATTAGGCTTGTGGTGGCCAAGCCTATTTCAAGATTCCAAGGAGTATACAAAGGCATGTGATATATGCTAGTGCATAAGAAAAACAAATGCTCATGATGAGATGCCTCTCATACCTATCTTTGTCTAGGCACCTTTTGAAAAAAGGGCCATTGACTTTATTGGGCCAATCACTCCTAAAACTCAGTGCATGGGTTCATGGTACATTTTGGTAGGCACTGACTATTTCACCAGGTGGGTTAAAGCTATGCCAACTAAAGACTACACAGCTATAATAGCTACACACTTCATATGTGAAAATATCATAAGTAGGTATGGGTGCCATTAAGTCTGATGAGTGACAAGGGTACCCATTTCATCAATAAAATGGTGTAAATTCTCCTAACATAGTACATGGTGATGTACCATAAAATGACACCCTATCACCCATAAGCCAATGACATAACTGAAGCCTTTAACAAAATATTGGGGATTTGCCTCACTAAGATATGTAACATTAGGCACAAGGATTGGGATGACCATGTTTTTCTGGTACTATGGGCTTATTGCATAACCTATAAGCATCTAACCAAGGAAACACCATTTTAATTGGTGTTTGGCACAGAAACCATAATGCTAATATAATTTATCATCCCATCACTATGCATTTCATGCATTGGTTGTTTGGATGAACAAGAGTCACTATAGGAAAGACTAGAGGACTTGGAGCATTTAGATTAGAATTGCACTCAAGGAAGGTAGAGTTAAGAAATCAAAAAAGTGTGCCAGAAGAATTAGCATAATAAACACATCAAGAAAAAAAATTAATTAAAGGGGCATTAGTATTACTCTATGTTTTTGAGTATTTTAAGCACCCATTAAAACTATAGATAAGGTGGATGGGTCCTTACATCATCCATCACATATTGGATACTGGTAGGTGAAAACTTTACATGCTCACTGGTAAAATTCTCCCCGGACATTTCAATGGAAATTACTTAAAGTTATATAATCAATAAAGTGGTGCCTATGCCTCAAGAACACTGACTTATTGGTCACAAGTTAGATTGAATGTAATGACCATACATAGGCTTGGCACAAACCAAGCCCATATTAATCTAATTTTTAGTTCTTTTGTAGATTGGTAATAGGTGTCATGAGATGGCCATAAAGATCCCTAAGTTCTACCAATCTATGCATAAATCCAATCAGGTGATTCAAGCACTTGTACCAACAAGCATATGATGATAGACACTTAATTTTTTGGTACATGAAGTGTATAAATCAAGTACTCAGAAAAATAAACATCTATGCAAGAGGCATGCAGTGAGATGGTAAGAATATACTAAGCATTAGAGGGTCAGCACAAGGAATTTGTATGGGTTAGGATGAGCCAAGGCAAGATGATGTGAAACAATTTGACCAAGGAGATAAAATCACACTTTAGACAAAATCACAACTAGAAAAGAATGTGGGACCTAAGAGGTTGAATTATACACATGAGGTGTTACACCTAGGTTACCATAAGAAATTCAAAGGTCATGTCATGTGACGAGTGTAGAAGGAAGTTATTTAAGACAGATGACATCTACCCATGTGTTAGTAGGAAATAACTAATTTGAACCACTAGTAACATCACCAAAAATATCATTTGAAATAATAAATGAGATGGCAACAACATAATGTCATACATTAAATGTAGGGATGATGAAGGATCTTGGAGGATTTTGAAGATTTATTTTGTTTCCTCTAAAAGATGTACAACTCTCATCATAAACACCTAAAATAAAGGTAGTAGGTTAACCAAGAGGGTATAAAGGCATGGTCACACAAATGGGCAAGGTTACACTCTATTGTAAAATTTGAGATTATAAAAACTTAAAAAGAGTTGAAGAGAAAAACTAGGTTGCCAAAAAAGACACGACATGAAAAACTAGGCATGAACTAAGGCACAGTGAGAAGGAAGTGCATCTAAAATAATGAGCAAGGGAAAGTACATCCATAAAAAAGGTAATAGTTATAAATATAGTCCCAAATAAACTACCTAAGGGTCATCATTAGGGGGTTTTAAAAACCTCATCTCCCAAGGTTTAATTCCAGTCATTTCAGAATAGTGAGGAAGCAGAAGAATGGGAGCTCTATAAAAGAATAGATGGAATACAAGCAATTCCAATTCAAGGAGACAAAGGCCATAAAGATAGCATCACAAACTATCAAAGGGGTAAGCATCATCATGATTAACCCATAGGTGCTCACCAAAATGTCTTAGCAATACAATCAATTTCACCCTAAGGTATTTGTAGGAGAAAATATTTTGTCCTTTACACATAATTTCCTACTCAAGGAGTACAACCACAATTTCATACTCAAGGATTACAACCACCACACTTCCAACCATCTCTAGGATTTGGTGTAGGATTGGATGGTAGATACTAGGTGTAAGACACCATAAGGGGATGTGTTGTTTGATGTCTCAATCAAAGACAAGCTAATGGATTTAGGAATAAATTAGCTCTATGATTTTCCATACTTTGGGAAATTAGAAGAACTTGTACAATTTATCCTTTCATATGTCCATGACTACAGCATCTACTTTGTAGGTAGGCACATGAAAATCTTAGTACAACTCATTAGGATGATAATTAGGCTCCCATATATTGGGAGGGACATTCATTAGCTAATGCGTGATGAAGAATAAGTGGAGCACATGACCCAGTTGTTAAAATACTATAAAGGGGGTTTTGCCTTCCCCATGAAAGACTACATTGACCCTGGGATGAGAGAGACATCATGCATGGTTACCACCAAGTTGTGTCGAGGAGGGTAGTGGACTGATGTATCCAAGACCTACTTATGCCTTGCATACCATATGTCACAAGGGGTCTAGTTCAATATAGACAAATTCATAGAAAATGACTTTGTGAAAAATGCCATCAAATGCCACACCTCTAAGGGAAATTTTAGGTGGGGATCCATCATCATCCTCACCATCATGAAGGAGATAAGAGTTCCAAATGAGGAGGGAAATAAATTATGGGTTTTTTTAGAACATAATAGATCTCTAGTGCATAAATACTAAGAATTCACCTACCTTTCCTCTATCGATGCAAATTATTAAGTTTGGGTGATGAAGTGGTGCACTCAATACATGGAAGCCTTTGAGCTTGAATGGTGCATTCCTTAAAGTTTTCCAAAGATTTTGTTTACAATGGTGACTTTTGCCATGATGAACCACTACTATGTAGTGCATCTATCACTAATGGATGGCACAAAGTTTGGGTAACCAAAACTACCTTACGCCTTCTTAGCAAAATACTTTAACAAGGTGCTACAATGGATCCCTAATACATAGTAGATAATAATCTTAGTTAGAGAACTAGACATGGAGAGGTGTAAACTTAGGTTCTAATTTGTTTACACCACATGAAAGGTACAAAAGATGAGGAGGATGAATTATATATCCCTGACATCACTCCCATCCTCATAGTATCAATAGTCAGCTACACCTGTAGGCTCTACTATGAGATGAAGCTGATGAAGAAGGTGGCTCAATCATCCAATGTAGAAGGTATAATCTACCCTTAGGTTCAAACAAGAGAAAAGGGGACCCCAAAACCTAACGTAAGTGAAGAACCCCATAAGAAAAAAGGAGGGAAACCTTGGAGGAAATTTATATGTGCCTACAAAGGAAGATAACCTTAAAAGGAGAAGCATCTACCTCAAAGCTGATAAAAAGGGGCAAGAAGACTAAGGCAAAAAGGGAAAATCCCTCCTCTTCTATGCCTACAATAGTTATATCTAAAGAAGAGCTAGAGGATTTGAAGGAAGGAGAATAGGGGACATGCACATATATTTTAAAGGAGTGATCCCCTACGGAATGGACCCCCTCTCCATACCCTCAACTTGAACCAAAGAAGAAGAAGTTTAAGCTGAATACCCTTAGCCAGGTAGAACTTTATAAGGCATAGGCATGGGAGTTGAAAGAATAAAAAGAGGAGATGGATAGGGTAGGGGTGGCCAAGGAGGTGATCAAGATGATGGAGGCCAAGTGATGAAAGGAGTGGAGCACCTAGTGAAGGCAAAGGAAAGAAACAATGAATAAAAAGGTGTTAATACTACCCCATATAATGCACCAATAGATGGAGAGCTAAGGCACAAATGAGAGGCCATGGGCCTGAATAAAAAAAAATTAAGGTAATGCTAAAATTAGATTAGAAGCATAGAAATATGAGAGAGAGAGTAGTATGTCCTAAGAAAACATTGACAAAATTGAGGCCACTAAGATCAGAGCCAGTGAAGAAAATTACACTATGCAAAGGAAGGCCAAGAAGGAGAAAGCTTCCATTGGTATGAGGCATAAAAATAAAAAAATAGAAGAGACACCTAGTGCCTCCACCAGGGCAATAGAGGAAGCTACATAGCAAGCACACCCATTTATCAACCTAGGAACTTAGAAGGAAATACCAACCCTAAAAAATAGAAAATAAAAAAGGAGAAGAAAAGGGAGATGGTGAAGAGGGAGAAAAAGGAGAAGAAAAAGGAGGAGAGGAAGAAAGAAGGAGAAGGATATATTGAAGAGGGAGAAAAAGGATAATAAAAAGGAGGAGAGGAAGAAAGAAGGGAAGAGGATGGAGAAGGAGATGGTGAAGAGGAAGAAGAAACTAGAGATGAAGAAGAACCTAGCTCAGACTCTAGCTAGGAAGAAGGTGTGCTAGAAGAATAAAGTAATATGTATAGGAATAAGGGGTGGGTGAAAGAGGGATTTAAGGAGGATGACTACTATCTACAAGAATGCATACATTAGAAGGTTGCAACTAGAATGATGCACCACTAGGTATCTTGGGTGCTCGATTGCTTCATGGACAAACCTAAATTTGAAGTTTTGACAAAATCAATTAGATATCCCTTGAAGCTGTAGAGAGGGTACTACTAAAAACTCCTAAATCTTAAAGATATAAACCCCATGTTCTCTATCAATGTCTTGATCAAGATGGCATCTTTTGTGGCTTGTAAGAATATCATCAATGATGTTTAAGTCTAAAACTAGAAGAAAATATCAAAGGATGAAGAAAAAAGAACTCCAGGAGACCAAGTCCAAGCTCCAATAGATTTCCCAATGCATTGAAGAGGTAGAACCTTCCCTCTTGGACAACATAAGCTTTTAAGGAATGAATTAAATAGACCAAGTATGCACCTTGGTTGAACAAATGATCCCAAGGATGAAGTTAACATAGGAAGAACTAGAAGACCCTTATGATCACATTAGAAAAGAGTTGATCAGGAAGCTTGAAATAATTGAAGAGCTCTTTAGCTAGCTAGAGGCACGAATAAAAGAGGTAGACGCAATATTGTATAAATTTGTCAACCTGTCTGAAGTCATCAATGTGTGCCTAAATAAAATAAAGGATGAAAAAGAGGCCTTAGTCTAGTAGGCCATTATGATTAGTAAAAGTGAGCACCTATATATTATGACAAAAGTAAACAACCTAAGCTCTTAGTTGAAAACACGGGAGCAATAATTAGAGGTGGTCTTCCATTCCTTCTATACAAGTGCAAGTGGGCAAGGTGAAATTTTGGAAGGTGTAGTCAAAAGTGCCAAAGAAAGGCTCAAGGCCTATAGAAGGTAACTAGAAGGTGTGGATGTGATCACTCTTGAGGCAACATCCACCTCGGTAGATGACACCATTAAGGAACTAAAGAATGTATTCTAGGGATTTAAGACATTCCAATCAGGACTAGAAAAAGATGTGCCTAAGTTTTACATGCCTAGAAGGCTAATCAACTAGTTTGGGGTGGACTAGAATTTTATATGGGGTAAATGTTGGCACCCTTTTTCCCTAAGTAGTGTTCTCATGCCGACATGATAAAACTAGGTGCAAGATAGTCTTGTGTAATAATTACTCAAGTTTTGTCTTGGTTATGATAGTTGGAGGAATCCCATAAATACTTGTGCTAGTTGGTCAAGTAGTTGTTTCTCACCCAAATTTTGGATGGATGACTCTTAAAGTATGAACACAATGGAAAAATCATGAAGCCAATGGTTGAAGATCATTGCAAGCCTCAAGGTTTACCTACCCATTATTACATATGGTGCCTCAGGGCTCAAGGAGCATGGAGGTATGAATAGTGGAATAAATAGGTAAATTTCCACCACCTAACCATCTATTAACACATGCCTACCTAGTCAGAGGGGTAGCTAGCACCTATTTAAAGAAGTGACCTCTAAGATTAAAAGGAGGGAGAGATAACAATGATGATGACAAGGAGGTAGCATAGTGAAGATTGACACATGTAATTAGAATACAAAGTAGGATAGCTTATGTTTATTTTTGGTAGACCTACCCTTGATTAGTCCATACTCACCTATGATATATTAGACATGAAGGTATCATGCTAGGATGAGGCCTAATTTGATCTTGTAATGATAATTTTGAAATACAAATGAAACCAATCACTTGTAGGAAATATGTGTTGAATACCCCCTTTCGTATAATCTTTAAAAATTTAATATGTTTTCTATTAGTATAAGTGGTAATAAGATAAGTCATGTGAGGATATCTAGAGCCAATTCTAGTTAACCATCATGATGCATGGTAATCCATAGTTAGGAATCACCCAGCTTGTGCTAAGTGCCAAGTGAAAACAACCCTACCAAAAGAAAGGAGCTAAGTATCTCAAAAAAATATGAGAATGTCACTTGGAAATCTTGACCTAGTTAGTGCCTAGATCAACTGTTAGACTATATGTGCACCACTATGACCAAGACTTAAACTCTAAACTCATCAAGTGACCATTAACTTGATCATTGAAACAACCTTCAATTGATGAATCTCCATGACATGCCCCATTGACCAAACCAAAGTTGCACCATGTTCTAAGTATCCCAATGTAGGCCCTGATATTTTCATTGCTACACTTTGAGTAAGTGCTCAAGGTTTGTGCCTTGAGTGAATTGGATGTCGATGTAAAAATGCTATAAATATTACACCTAACCTACTAATAAAATCCTTGCACCTAGTTATCTTAAAGTGTCTAACTAGTAGGGTGAGTTACTAAGAGCAATGGGTACTACTATAAAAAATTAATACTTTCCACTAAAACATTAGGAAATAAGGATAAATGTTGTTATTGCATTATCAAGTAGACTCCTAGGCCTAAAATTTTGATATAACATGAAATGGTATGCAACATGATATAAAACACTAAGATTACTAGGCCACAATATGTGTAAGGATTGACCCCCAATCCAATAAACAATTACCAACAAAGCACTAATGATAAAACAAAATTATGGTGATGTTGATGAATGTCCAAGGATGGACTCAAGTTCAACTGTGTAACCAGGGACACCATGATGATGGCGTAGTTAGTATAATGAATCGATTCAAGGCAACAACAATGAAATCAAAAAAATAAAGAACATAATATAAATATAAAAAGTAAACAAATCAAGCCCAAGTAGAGGTATGAATCAAGTGTAAACTAAGTTTACTTAGATACAACATTCATACAAATAAATAAACCACCAAATGAAAAATACCAAACACAAGATAATAATATAAATAACTTTCAATTAATAATCAATCATTATTTTATAATGAATAATTCATTATGCTTGGATTAGGAATAGGTTGACAAAAAAGGGGGAATAGAAGAATAAGGAAGGGGTGGCCAAACTAAATCCAAATGTGCTAGGAAATTAGACACTTCGTACATAATCCCATTAACATCAGATCCAACATAAATTTTCCTAGGGATATGGGATGGAAGAAACATTGATGACAAGTATAGAAAGAATGATTAGTGTAGGAAAATATGAATGTGTTAATCATGGCATATATTGAGAGGGGGGTGAATCAGTATATCATATATCTTATAAAACTTTCCCTTAATCAAATTCCATTCAACCAAACATTCAATATATGCAATAAAACTAAAACAATAAACACACCACAAGATAGAGAGAGATAATAGATATAATGTGGAAACTCAATGTGGGAAAAACCATGGAGAACAATCTAAAGTATATGAATGATCACCAACTCAAACAATATTCAAAAGCACCAACTTGTAGGAGAACCAACCCCTTTGTTAAGCACCAACACAACAACTATTCATGAGCACCAACCCACAGGAGCACCAAACCCTTTACTGAGCACCAACAAAACAACTATTCATGAGCACCAACCCATAAGAGCACCAACCCCTTTGCTGACCACCAACACAACAAAAATTCATGAGCACCAACCCACAAGAGCACCAACCCCTTTAATGAGCACCAACATAGAAATAATTTGTGAGCACCAACCCATAAGAGCACCAACCCCTTTGTGTATACCACACAACTATCTCTCAATTTTGTTATCTCAACAAATGATAGTTCATTACATCTCTTTCCTCTCTCTCAACTTTGCTCTTCTAAGCTAGATATAACAAATACAAATCATATTCATCTCTCACAAATGCTCTTCTAAGCTAGATATTACTAGCTCAAATCAAACTCTATCTCACACATTAAAAATGGCTTCTCAAGCCTTTATTTATAGCTTTCCAAATGAACTTTGGCCTTCCCCCTTTGTGACCCTTCAATCCTCATGGAAAATGGTGACAAACTTGTATGACCCTTCATATCCTTGCCTTTGAAAATTCAAGTGGTGACCCTTCATGAGCAAAAACATCCTTCCCTCTTTTGTCTTTAACTTGGTGACTTTTCATATTCCTCAAAGTGTCCCTTCATGAGAAATTGTGCCCTTCCTCTTTTGTCTTCACTTGGTGACTCTTGGAATTCCCTAAGATGACTCTTTATGGGAAAATGCATCCCATTCTTATTTTGTCTTTACCCCATGACTCTTTGACTTCTCTATGGGCCCTTCTTTTGTCTTATATGCAACCACAAAGATATTAATTAATATTAAATAAATATTAACACACATTAGCCAAGATATATCTATTACAAACATTATTAAATGAAATGGGGCCTTTATCACCAATAATGCTAGACCTTTGACATCAATGAAAATATTTACAACAATCTCCCCCTTTATCATTGATGGTAACCTCAATCTTGAAACTGGCACATCTTGAATCCTACACATACTATCATTTGAAAACATATAGTAACTCCCCCTTACTGTAGCAACATGTACCTATTCCCTGTACCTATTTCTACACCTATACCTGTACCTTTTATTCTTTCCATATGGCATCAATGGCAAAGGGCCTACCTAGAGCTAACACCTAGCTCCCCCTCAACTGATGTTGAACATCAATGGCATGAAGTAATAGAAATTCCTCCCAACTCCTCTTGCAGATCTTTGAATGTGTCCTTTGATCGTGTCTTTGAGAAGATATCTGATAATACACACAAATTGTTCCCTATCCTTTGAACATCTACAATCAACTCATTTAAATCTTTTCTTCTAAACTCAAAACATTTTGCATGAAACTTTAATGTGTATCCTTGATCACATATTTGAATAACACTCAATATATTATTCTTAAGACCTTTTACATACAAAACATTCTTAGTCTTAGTTCTACCATAACCCAAACTCAAAGTACCTTTTCTAGCTATCCTAGTAGTGGTTTTATCTCTGAATCTCACTATGCCACCATTGATCTTATTTAGAGTTATGAACTTACTCTTATCTCCTATCATATGCCTTGAACATCTACTATCAACTAACCATGGCTGATCTTCCTTTGTTACATGCAAAGTTGTCTGGACCATCATAGAATCTTCAGGTTGTTTCTTCTACCATAAACATGTCAGAACCTTCTTCTTAATGAATGGAGCTTTGAAACTCTTATCCTTCTTGACTGACTTGAACATTCTTATACAATACCAAGCTATGTGTCTAAATTTGTTGCACTTGTAGCATACTATGGTCTCTTCATCAAAGCTTGATAGAGGAGCAAAAGAGTTGTAGCTTCTACTTGACTCTACTTTACTTTCATTCTCCTTAATTCTAAAACTATTAGCTCTTTTTCTACATTCTAATTTATTGTGACCATATTCATTACAATAAAAACAATAGCCATAAAAATAAGACATGTCTGTGTATTTCTGACCTAATTGCCTTTTTTAGATTTTTTCCCTCAAGATTTCTCTATTTGAAATGTCCTTTGTATTCTTCACTTCTCCCCTTTTTGTTTCCTCTTTTGTAAGAGCTTTAGCATAGCTCTTTTTCTTTTCAAATCTAATCCCTATCTTATCTAAATTTTCTTTTTGACTTTCCAATATCTTATTCAGCATGTTAGTGTTATACTCAAATTTTGAATCACTAACTACTTTATCATTGACTGCTTTCTCAATATTTTATTTTAAGGAGGCAATTTTAATAACATACCTTTCACATTATTTTCTTACTATTTCTAACTGTGATGTTAGATCTTCTTCATTCTTCTTGGATTCTTCCAAGTGTGCTATTAGATCATCAATAATTTCCCTTAACTCCTTTTCATTTTTATTGATCTGGTACATCAATCTTCAATTATTCTTCTCAATAGCTTCTAACTCTTCTAAAGCACAAATGAGCTCTCCCCATATTCACTTCAGCTTCCTCCTCTTCTTCTTCTTAATCATCTTCATGTATGGCCATGAATAGAATCTCTTCTTCTAAATCACTAACTTCACTATCTTTGGCTGAGCTAGGATCCTTAGAATATAGGCTCTTCTTCTCGAATCCCTTCTTGGATTTGCCTTTGAAATTATTCTTTTATGTAGAATTTTTTTCTTCTTCATCATTACCCTTATTTGGGCATTTAACTAAAAAATGTCTAATCTTTCCATAATTAAAACATTTAAAAGGTAATTTTCCTTGATATTTACCTATTCCCCTTTTTGGATTGCAAATGAAAAGTGCTCCATTGTCATCTTCATCATCACTGGAACTATCACTTGATTCTTGAATCTTAGCTTTCTTTTTCTTTGATGTCTTAAAATCCACTTCTCTCTTTGATGATTTATCTTGTTCAGTCCACATCTCATATGTCGTGAGAATACCATGAAGGTAATCCATCTTTAGCTTAGCTAAATTCTTCATATCCTCGATTGTTGAAACCTTTGCATCATATCTCATTGGTAGAGATCTCAAAACCTTTTATACCACCATTGACTCTTCCAACATTTATCCAAGACCTTGAATCTGATTTACTATTTGATCAAATCGCAAGAGATAACTTGCTATATCTTCTTCTTCTTCCATCTTCAAACTTTCAAAATGTCTTCTAAAAGTCTGAAGCTTAGCTTGCGAAAATTTTCCATCACCTTTGTAAATATTCTCAAGTTTTACCCAATTTTCATGAGAATATTTACATTTTATAACTTTAACAAATTTAGATTCACATAAACCACATAAAATAGCATTTAAATCCTTAGCATTACATTCACTTTCCTTCTTTTCTACTGGAGTAATTACAAGTGTCTGTGGCTCTTCATATTCCTCCACCACTGCTTGCCATATGTTTAATCCAAGGGCCATCAAATAAATCTTCATTATCATTCTCCAAAAATCATATTTTATTCCATCAAACAAAGGTGCCTTATTTGTAGAAAATCCTTCATGTGATCCAACCATTGTGCTTTTCCGATCTACCTTCAAGCTGTAAAACTTTTCAAAAGGAACTTGCTCTGATACCAATTGTTAAGCATGAGATATACTGAGAGGGGGCCTGAATCAGTATATCATATATCTTATAAAACTTTCCCTTAATCAAATTCCACTTAACTAAACATTCAAGATATGCAATAAAACTAAAATAATAAACACACCACAAGATAGAGAGAGACACCAGATATAACATGGAAACCCAATGTGTAAAAAACCATAGAAAATAATCTCAAGTATATTAATGAGCACCAACTCAAATAATATTCACAAGCACCAACTTATAGAAGCACCAACCCCTTTGTTGAGTACCAACACAATAACTATTCCTGAGCACCAACCCACAGGAGCACCAACCCCTTTGTTGAGCACCAACACAACAAAAATTCATGAGCACCAACTCATAGGAGCACTAACCCCTTTGTTGAACACCAACACAACCACAATTCATGAGCACCAACCCACAAGATCACCAACCCCTTTGTGTATACCACAAAACTATCTCTCAATGTTGTTATCTCAATAAATGATAGTTCATTACAACATCTCTTTCCTCTCTCTCACCTTTGCTATTCTAAGCTAGATATAACAAATACAAATCATATTCACCTCTCAAAAATGCTCTTCTAAGATATATATTACTATCTCAAATCAAACTCTATCTTACACATTAAAAATGGCTTCTCAAGCCTTTATTTATAGCTTTCCAAGTGACCTTTGGCCTTCCCCCTTTATGACCCTTCAATCCTCATGGAAAATGGTGCCAAACTTGTATGACCCTTCATATCCTTGCCTTTGAAAATTCATGTGGTGACCCTTCATGAGAAAAAACATCGTTCCCTCTCTTGTCTTTACCTTGGCGACTTTTCATATTCCTCAAAGTGTCCCTTCATGAGAAATTGCGTGCTTCCTCTTTTGTCTTCACTTGGTGACTCTTGGAATTCCCCAAGATGGCTCTTCATGGGAAAATGCATCCAATTCTTCTTTTTCCTTTACCTCATGACTCTTTAACTTTTCCATGGGCCCTTCTTTTATCTTATGTGCAACAAAAAATATATTCATTAATATTAAAGAAATATTAACACACATTAGCCAAGATATAGCTATTACAAAAATTATTAAATGCAATGGGGCCTTTATCGAATATTATGATAGACCTTTGACATTAATGACAATATTTTCAAAATAATGGGCTCATAAAATTATGAGATCATAAATGTAATGATTAATTAAAAAATATAAAGAACATAAATATAATGATGAATAATAAATTGAAAATAAGAGTGGACATGCTGACCCAAGATGCCCCATGCACCCAAGCACTACCTAAATAGTCTATATGGACCTCAAGATGATGTAGTTCTCCTATGGATATGGGAGAGTGAATGAAGGAAATTCAATGGTGCATGGAAATTATTGTGATAGAATAAATGAGGTCCCCACTCAGAAGGTTGCATAACTTTGTAACTCTTATGGAGATTTTAAGCCCCTTCTCAAACTGGTAATGATTTTGGTATTTTATCTATCATTTGCTAATGTTTTTATATTTTTTGAAATAAGATAATAAATATAATATGGAAAAGGAACTACCTATCCAAAGATAAGCATCCTTATGTAGGGGTTCAAATTATAGCTAAACTAGATACAATAATGTTATTCCACAAACCAACAACAAAGAATGAGGTAAAGAATACCATGTAATTGAAAATACGAATATAAAAACACATAATATGGAAATATTAATAGAAGGAGAAATTATAATAAGTCTCAAAGAGCTATCAAATATGTGAAACCATACGTTAACATGGCCTAAGATACTGGCCTAGAGAGAAGTTGTTAATGTTGATGTTGATCAATCTGAACTACTTTTAAAATTTTCACTGAATCTGTCAACATACTTGTTGGTCATTATCAAGATCATGATTGATAATAGGATTATAATGTCCCAAGACAATAGGTAATGGAAAGTAGGAATGGTCTAGGGAAATAAAATGGTCTAGGGAACAGAATAAAAATGGTCTGGGTAATAATATACAAATGTTCCAAGTAGTATAGAAACAAGAAATGTAGGTGATAATATAATTAGTTTCCCCCAATCAAGGGACCTTATAAGCAATGGAATAGAATAAAATTCAAGTGTTTAAATTCTTGAGGTGTAATATGTTCTTAGGTTCCTTGAGCTCTTGTCCATCTGGAGTAGCTACCTTGTATGCCCTGAAACCATAATTTATAGTTACCATAAATGGACCCAACAAATTAGATTCAAATTTAACTTTATTTTTATGTTCTATATTGGTGTTTTTATGAATTTATTTTAAGACCAAGTCACCAAATTTGAACTCCCTAGGGAGAATATGTTTTTTATAGCTATGGCATAGTTGGTTTTAATAATCTCACAAATGATCTATTTTGACCTAATGCTTTTCATCCAAAATCTCCAAATATCTAGAGATTATATATTATTCATCATCAATAATGTCCTACGATAAGATGTATAATGAGGGTAACTCGATCTCAACAGGGATAATGACCTTTGATTTGAAGATAAGGAGTATGGTATATCTCCTATATGGGTTCAATGACTAGTAAAGTAAGCCTAAAGGGTAGGGAAGAGATGTAAGTGTTAATTATGGAAAACATAATTAATAATATTCTTAATGATTGTAATAATGGTCTTATTATATACTTTTAATTGACCACTTCTTTGTGTGTTATATGGTGTGGAACATTTATGATTGATCTTGAACTAGGTAGAGAGGGATTTAACATCCTTGTTTATTCATGAAAGAAACACCATTATCAGAGATGAATTTTGAGGGCATGTTGTATAAAAATTTAATATATAAGTAAATGAACTTGGTTATCTACTTTCAAATTATGTAAGTGATGGGTATGGCATCTATCCACTTAATAAATTACACTATGGTAGTAATGATGTGCTTGTGGACACAAGAGGAAGTAGGGTATATTTTATTGACAATATTGAGTACCTAAGTTGAAAATCGCCATGGCATAGTAATAGAATAGAGGAATAGTAAAGGTATGTGTAAAAAATTTCCATGATTTAGAGAAGAAACACATTTTTTGACATAGTTACAATAATTTGTCTCCATTTTTGGCCAATAATATCCTATTCATAGGAGTTTATTAACTAGGACCTTACCACTAGTTTAGGACCCACAAATTCCTTTATATACCTCTTTAAATGAAAATGTATATTCTCCCAAAGATAGATAGTGAAATAACATTCCATTATATCCTATATGATATAGCATGTTTCTTAAAATGGTATAATGAGATGCTCGATGAAGGAATAGTTTTGTTTAGTTTTTTAAGAGGTTTGGAGGAAGGGTTTGATCTTGGAGATAAGTATATAGGTCCTAATACTAAGGGAGATTGGGACAAATAATATTGCATAGTATCTCTAAATCTAGTGGTATATGAGCTAGTTACAAAAGGTTCTTAATGAGAAAATAATACTCTCTAACATCATTGACAACTTGTATTATGGACCCAATGGTAGCCATGGTGTCTACCACTCAGTTATTGGCTTGTGGTATTTACTCAAACTTAAGAAATCAAAATTGGTGTTTAAGGTTTTCCACTATATGCTTGTAACATACAAGTTTCTCGTCTCTGGCTTGGTACTAATCTATGGTTTAGTTGATGATTAGCTAATAATCTCCATATACCATGAATTTTTTGATATCCCATTGTACTATGAGATGAATTCCTATAATAAAGGCTCAATATTCAACCATGTTATTAGTATAATGGAATCTAATATAAAATTCCTTAGGAATAAGATCCCCATATGGTGTGATGGTAAAATGTCAGCTCTAGATACATGGGATATGAATGAGTTATTAAGGTATGGTGTCCAATGTTTAGAATCAATGGAAACTTATTATAGGGTCATGATTGACTCATCTATAAAATCAAGTGAAAGAGGTTTGGTGTCAAACAAAGGAGCTTCAGTAAGATGATCTATTAATACTTATCCCTTGATGGCCTTTTGATTCTAGTACTCCACATCAAATTCATTCAATAACATAACCCATTTGGCTATGTAGCCTATAAGAGTGGTCTTGGACAATAGGTACATAGGAAAATCAATCTTGGATATAAAAATGGTTATGTTATTTAGCATGTAGTGTTGTAGCTTTTAGGAAGCAAACATCATTGTAAGACAAGCCATTTCCATAGGTGAATAATTATGCTCATAAGTTAATAATGTCCATGTGATATATTATACTACATACTCTTTGTCCTATTCATCATGTTAGACCAAAAGTTCCCCTAGTGCATGTTTTGTCACTAATATATACAAGAGCAACAATGGTTTTCCTAGTGTAGGTAGAGTTAATATTGGTGGATTAGCCAAGTAATTATTTAATTTAGTAAATTCTTGATCATGGTATATATCCCATTTAAATGCGACACCTTTTTCCAAAATGTGTGTAAAAGGATGACACTTATTGGCTAAAAATCCCACTTTGACATTAATGACAAAGGGATATACATAATATCATAGGGTAATCCACACATAGTCATCTTGATCCTTGGATCTAACCACTCACATGTCATATGAAATAATGAATAGACTACATTTTTCCCTATAAGCTATAGAGATACTTTAAATTGGATGGAGGAGGTATTTCAATAATAACCTTGACCTTTGGTAGAATCACCTCAATACCTCTTTGTGACATAATAAACCCAAGATTTTCTCCAAAATTAACACCAAAGACACACTTTTTAGGGTTAATAATCACCTTTTTCTCACAAATCCTCTTGAATATTCTTCATAGAACATCTAGGTAGCTTGTACACATTCTTGAATTAGCTAGGATATCATCAACATAGTCCTCAATAATATCATGTATCATGTCATGAAATATGATAGTCATGACATGCTGGTAGGTTTCACCAAGATTATTTAAGACAAAGGTAATGACTTGATAACAAAATGTTCCCCATGGAGTGGTGAGCATAGTATTATGATGGTCTTCTGGTGTAATCTTAATCTTGTTATACCCTAAAAAGTCATCCATGAGATACAACATTTTATAACATGTTGAATCAAATATCATGTTATTGTTAGGTAAAGGGAAATCATATTTATGGAATGTCATGTTAATGTCTTAGAAATTAATATGTAGATGAATAACCCATGGATTTTTGTTGATTGGGATGATGTTATAGATCTAGTTAGAATAGTCAAGTGTTTGAATTCACCTTGTCTCTAGTAAATTTTATAACTCTTATTTAACAAGGATGGCTATGTGTGGATGCATCTTCCACAATTCATATTTGACTAATTTTGGTGTCTAGATGAGCAATAAGGTGATGTACCACCAATTAAGGGTCAAGAACAGGCATGTCTGAGTAAGACCATGAAAATATATCCATGATATATTTAAGAGTGGTAACAATGAATTCATGTTCCTCAGCAGTGAGGGACACACCTAAGTAATAATCTTGGGATCATAATATGTACTTATGTTGACCTCTATTGTATCTTTGACTAGTAATGTTGAGCCATCTTTAAGAATAGTAGGCAAGGAAGAGAATGGATCATCTTTATCTCCATATTGATCATAACATTAACCCATATATGAGTAATCTAAATCAACTATACTAGGTAATGGCTAGCTGGCAAATACTTTAGGAAAATCTTGAGAAAGGTATTCAAAGACTTAATTTTCTTTAAAACTGATGTTCAAACCAATGGTAATGTTTGGATTAGGTGAACACTTTTCATCCTAAAGAGAGTGATGAACTTCCCCATCCAAGAGATCTTGATATAGGTTTTCACTCATGGACTTGTCTTTCTATTTACTCTTTTCCTTACCCAAGCATGCCTCAAAGAGGTTTTCACCTAAGGATATAGACGTTTTACTTTTATCATGACCAAGGAAGTTCACCTACTATTCAAAATAAGCAACAAGGTCCAAATAGGATTTAAATCCTTATTTGTGATCACCAATTAGAAACCAATCAAAGGCACATGAATTAGATAATAGATTCCTCATTCTAAAATTTGTCCAGTAGAATGATAGAGTATTATTAGTCCAAATTGACTAAGTTAGGATGGTGAAGGGTAAGTGGATATTGGGCTTTAATGGTCATTATGGAATTATAATTGAATAAATTAATATCTACTAACTCATCATAGGAACTATAATCAACACTACATCATTATCAAAAGTTTATTTTTTAGTCGATGAAGTGGTATCACTCTCAAATTCTATAGGGTCACCCCTAAGTATCATAAATACAAGACCTTAATTCCCCTCATGTTTAGTAGTTATAACATGTTCAATAATACCTTGTGTATTTAATCATAATCCGTTTCCTTGATATTCTAAATGCCCCAAGATTCTATTTGGTATGGGGTACTTAGTTCTCTAAAATAAATTATCAAAATCATCAACATATAACCAACTCCCTTAGTGTTGGTGGCCCAATCTTGGTTGGGTGACATAATATGTATAAATAGAAGTTTATCTTGTAAAGTAGATTTGTATTTATTTTGAAAAATCATGTTGGGATTACTAGGGTTTTTAGAATATATAGGATGGCCATGGGATTTAGGAAACTTAGGAAATTTATCAATGTAAAAGCTATCCAAAATGTTATACATGGTACTACCATCATATTCAATAGTGAAATGGGTGGACATGGTGATAGGAAATGTATCAGTATAAGTGGAATTGAGATCACTATGATAAATATAATTAGACTTAGGAGGTTTAGAAACTACCCTCTTACCCTTCTTTCTTACTAATTATGTGCTAGGATAATAGGTGTAGCTATTTTACTAAGCTTCTATATGTTTGCAATATTGGTATGGTTGTAAGTCACTATAAATAGTGAACTCTAGACTAGAGTGGGTTAACTTGATGTATTTATGTGGGGTGGAAGGGACTGCTCATACTTCATCGATCTAAGGATGACCAAGAAGTAGATTATAAGGTATCTCTATATCAATGACATGGCATAAGGTATCATAAGAGACAAGCCCAATAATGTTAGGTAAATAAATGGTTCCTACAAATTATTTCTCTACATTACCATGATCCTTAATGGTGATGGTATCTAGACACATATATATATTGTTGTATACCCTAATGTTTGGACTAGTTTCAATGACAATATGTTCAATATAGAACCATTGTCTATAAGAACCTATTTTATTTTATGATGTGAAATAATGGCTTCAATATATAGGTGATTATTATTTAGGGGACCAAGGAATGACATATCTCATTAGTAAAATGTAATATACTATCTTGGGGTAAAATGTCTCATAAGTATTTGTAATTAGTTAGGATTAATATCATCATGGATAGTGGATTATTGAAGGAAATCATTCAATATGGTCCTGTGAACTTTAGACATATGTAAGAGATCCAAAATATAAATCTATGTGGACATTTTTCTTAGTTGTTCACAAATACTATATGATTTCTAAAAAATATCATGAGATGTTTTAGTCTTAGCCAGTACAAGGTTTGGTTTATAATTGGTTTTGGAAGGTATAGGTATTCGCTTAGAATTGGTGTTGGAAGAAGGCAAAGGGCCATGGAGGATAACTTTCAATCATCTAGTTGCAACTTCACAACTTTGAGTTTAGAGGGAGTTATTTTTATTAGAGGAATTAGGAGGAGGTCTAGGAATAGTAATCCATGCAAATTGAGGTGTAAGTTTATCACTTTAACCCAGTGAAAAATTACCTAAAAAATGGGGTGGTGATCCTAAAATAGAGGGACCAAAATTTTTGGCAATGTTAGATAGCATATAGGATTTGATCATAATAGTAGTGATGTGATTATTAATAATATGTCCTACAATATTTTTATAATCATATGGTACATTATAATACTTAGATTTATTAGTTTGGGTGTCATGATCTTGATTACAAATACTATTTTGATTATGACCTTGATTTAGATTAAGGCCTCATGCCTGATGTTGATTATGTCCTTGTCCTCAATTTTGATTTTTCCCATCTTGTTGATTATTATGATTTATAAATGGATCCTTATATATACCCATATCTTTATTGGTGTTATGAATTCGCTTGTATATCTCAATTTCTCCATTTTATAATAATTCTTCAATAATGGACCTTAGTTGTACACACCTATAACCTGCATGGCCCATAACACAATGATACTTATAGTATTCCTTCTCACAATACCAATCTGTTTTGGATTGATCTTTAGGAAATGGTTTCAATACATGCCAAATAATTATGTTATCAAAGACTAATTTATATAACACCAACTTAATGGGCTCCCCTAGGTTTTTAAATGGCTTATTTTTGTAATATACTCTATGTGGAGGAGTTCTTTATAGTGTTAGTGGTGGATTTGGTGATACACTTTGAGAAAATGGTGATTGCACTATTTGAACATGTCATGATTATATAACATCATTACCCACCATGTTCTTATTCTTGTTAAAAACCTTAGGTTTTTAATCTTATTTATTTGAATAGGCATTGAGGTTTGGTTTAATGTTTGAGCCTAGGAGTTGATTTTGACTAGGCATTTGTCAATGAGTGATTTTTAATTTTTAGCCCCTTTTCAATTATTTACTTGAACATATTGGCATAGTGAATTCTTAGGTTTTGATTAACTTTGAGATGTATGAAAATATGTATTCTAATTATCTATCTAGAAAATCATGTTAGAAGTGATTGGCTAGTGATATCCATTATTGTAAGTGTGCCATAAAGCTCTCGCCTCCTCTCTATTTTAAATTACACAAATCGACCACTATCAAGTCATGCTCTATGTTATAATATAAGTGATTAAAAAAATTCTTTGAAACGTTATTTAAATTATTTATTTATCCCTTTGGTAATTTGAACAACCACTCTAAATCTTGTCCACCAAAACTATGTGGAAACAAGTGAAGCAAATATACACTACTATAGGCTGCTTCTTGACAAGATAAAAATAAGGCTGGTATGTGTTCCCTTAGGTTACGTTTCCATTTGTATTTCTCAAATTTTGGCACCTCATAATGAGGGGTAAATGAGACTTGAAAAAATTTGAGACCAAATAGATAAGGGAATATTTCATTAAACTTGTATTTTTTTTATCTAGTTACCTATTTGAAGCATTGAGACTACTTTCATTATGCTCCACTCTTAGATATTTGGAGTAGTTTGTGGTGGAAGGATATAGTTATATTGATTATTCATAGACTAATATGTTAGATTGGGGTTAGTGTGTGTAGGAATGGATACTCATTGCTTGGTAATTTTGGGAATGTGCACCTTATGCCCTAAGTTCTACATTTGATTATGCATTTGTTGTTAGTTTTTATTCCCATCATAATATGTATGACATTTTTAGTTTAGAATATTTTGTTGTTGATCCCTAGGTATTTTATATTGATTTTGAGGAATATATTATTGTGATCTATAGGGGATATGTTAGTTTCAGTTAACTTGGTATTATTTCAGAAGAAGGTGTTATCATTGCTATTTTGTAAGAGGAACTTACTATTGTTACAAATTATAAGAAGTTAGTTCCATGTTGTATGAATTATCCAGTACCTATTGGGGTGGTGGATAATTGGATAATTTTTGTTTGAAATGGTCTGTCACTTGTTTTGAAGTATTAGATACATATTATGCATTGGAAATGGTTTCTTCATGGATAAAAACATGTGTTACATATCAAGTGGAACTTGGAACAAATAACTCATTGGCATAGCTTGTTTGGGGGAAGCTAAAATATCTACCTCATGTGTATGATTATTTCATCTTATTTTAGTTGTTTAGGTAACTAGTTTTTCTCTAAAAACATGAAATTTTTAAATGAGGTCAAATCTAAATAATTAATTTAGTGACAAGTTTATCTACATATCATTGACTAATTTATTGTATGGTGTATGCAATAATATGACTAGTTTGGGAAGGATCCACTAATGGACCTTTCCCCTTACCATAAGAAGCAATGGTTGGTTTTGAAACTTAAGTATGAGTTTGTTCTTCGTTAACAATAGGTTTATATTTTTTATCCTCTATTCTAACATGGGTATTCAATTATTCTCTCAAAAAATATGGTGGAATCTAATCTCTAGATTCTATTAGTCTCAAGAGAGCTTTGTCTTGGTCTTTGATCAATTGATTTTTAATGTATTCACCTTGGCTTGATCCCATAATTGTATGGATATATTCAAACACAACCAGATGTTCCTCTCAATTTTAAAAGTTTTCTTCCTCATAACTATGGCCATAAGAGACCCCACTATGAGTATACCTTTATATGGTTGGAGTGGTACATGCTTTTTGACAAGTGTTAAAAATGTATCCTTGGTTCAACTTAGAATTTGGAAACACTATCAAATTATCCTTAGAGAATTTAGAAATGGATCATAATTAGAAGGATTTAACTAATTTTACATCAAAAAATAATCTTTAGCATAGAATAAGAATTGAAGTGTTTGGAACACTTGACCTTGGTTGGTCAAAATCATAAAATTTAGAAGAGGGTAAAATAATCTTGAAACATAGGGTGTAGGCTAACACAAGAAAACCTAAGTCCAAAATGTGTTGGTACTATATGAAATGACAATGAGATCATTGTTGGTCTCAATTTTCAACATATAAGAAGGTTGAATGGTATGAGAACTTAGGCTGTAGGCTAACAAAAAAAACCTAAGTCCGAATTTAGAATAAAATAAGTAGCATAATGAAATAAAAATATAAAATAAATTTGAACTGTCTAGGGACTTAGGTTGTAGGCTAACACAAGAAAACCTAAGTCCAAAATTTGAAATGAATTGAGAAGTGTAACTGTACCAAGTGAGATAAAGACTAATGTTTCAAATGATATATGTAACATTGTGAGAAATAGCTAAGTATCAAAGGGTAATGTGTATAGGATAAAACCTCAATGTGAAAATAGGTGATAATTTGTAAAGTATGAAACTTAAAATTACACTTAGGTAAATCTTTTAAATCAAATTTAAATCTAATACAAGTAAAATAATCTAAACACAAAGAGTAAACCTCTTGATCCCAAGTGATAGGTCAGAATCAAGTGTAAATTAATGGTACTTAAATTGAATACTTGAAAGTTAAATTTGAACTTGGTTTGAGAGGATTTTAGACCTAATTTTTTGTGAAAAAATGAATTTAAACTCAATAAATAACATGCTCCTATCTTAATAATTGAAATGAGGTTTGCATCATATCCACCAAATTATTCTAATATACACATTCTTGAGAGGAATTAAGTGTTAATCCCATAAATAAAAGTGCATGAAGGTAGATTGTTTATCCCCCTCTATCTATCAATAACTCATATGTGAAATGAAACTTAGAGTGCTAAAATAACTTGACATGGTAAGATAATTCAAAATAAATGGGGTCTCTTAGTCTAAGATTTTTGAGTTGGATTTTTAAATGGTCCACAAGTGCCAAAGAACACTTGGGTAGAATAAAATATCTATCAAGTGGATGATAAAACATATATATTGTTAAGAAAGGGTATTTTCCATTTTTTAACTACTTCATTTGTCACTTGATTAGTGAGTGTGATCTCTAAATCATGAATGTTCTCTGGATCTAATCAACTTATCAAGTTAACCTTTCAACCATTGTCCAATCAAATAACATGCCAAGTTTTTATACCCCATAACATAAGTGGGGTTAGTATGATGTTGGGAGATGGAACCCTATTTTAAATCACCCCTAAAGGACTTTTGAAGAGGATATGAAATCCCACTCACTAAGTCAAATAAAAGAAAGAAAAGAACAAAGGGTCATTTCTGAGTTATCCAAGTTCTTAAAAATGAGGAGAGAGCATATGTTATTTTATTCATATTTGACTCATAATATAGTAAATGAGTAAAAATTGTATTTCTAAGTTACCCTATGAAAGTGGAGAGTATACATGCAATTCTACCAAGACAAAGAATACTCAAGAAAGAAGCAAAAAACTTTGCATAAAATAGAAAATGCTAAAATGAACAAGACTTTAAAAGTGCCAATTTTTAAATGTGGATGAATTTTAAAACATCAAATTTTGAAATTTGAAAAGATTTTTGCGATGAAAAATTATTTCTCTTTGATTAATAAAACCTAAAAAACTTGTTAAAGGATTAAAATAGATAAAAAAAAATTTGGTTTTTAAAATGTAGTCTTTAGAATTTTGTAAGAAAAAAAATTAACCCTTTTGTAATTTCAATTTTATGAAATAATATATGCATAATTAAGACAAAATAACTTCACAATCTAAAAAATTGTGAGAAAACACATGGTTTTAAAAACAAAAATCATTAAAAATAAAGTTTGTATGACCCTGAATGAAGCTATGGAAGATGACCTATTTACTTGATGTCTAGGCCATGGATTTTTAGGTACAATAATGGTTTGTAGTGAGTTTAGGCCATGGATTTTACAATTCAAGCCATTGATTTTAGTCTAAAACCTAAGAATGGGATTTTCAAAAAAATTAGTGAGAACAAGTCAAATTAAATCATAATTAGAATCAAGTAATGGTATAGAAATATGTTTATAAGTAACTAGAAGGATTTTATGGGTTGAGGGGGTTCCACCAAGCATGCCAAATGTAAAATAACATTTCAAAGCGGGTTAGTCAAAAATGTTAGTGAATAAAATATAAGAATGAATACATGAAATAACACTCAAAGATTATTCTCTAGGGGAGCTTAATTAATAGATAAAGAACTCAATAAAAAGAAAAAAAAATGAATTTTACCTTCCTTATGGATTCTGTCTCACAATTGTGAAATAGAGGCATGATCTCAATCTATGAACTATAAGTTTTAATCAATGCATTATCCATGTCGATGACATCTCCCCTTATCCACCAATGGATTTGATCAATTTGGTTGAATAATGGTGAAGCTTTTTATAAATAATTTATCATAATTTCTTTGCACATAAAATATTAATAACAAATGGTCATGGACTAGGTATTTATAGTTTTTAGAAATGAAGAAATTTATTTATTACCATCCATCTCAAGATTAATATTTGTGGACAAAAATCCATTCAATGTTGGATACTAATTGCAAAAAATTATACAATTAATATTTGGAATGATGGAGCAATAAATAGGCATGGGTCAACATTTCAAATATTTATTACATTCATGTTGATATTTCTAATTTTTTATTTTAAGGATGATGAAATCAACATGACATCATGTTTATTGATATTTTTTGAAATTTCATTTTCATAAATTAGATATTCGTTAATTTTATATGGATTTTTCACTTAGTAATTTAATTGGATTTAATTAGTTAAGTGAATCTAACTAGGTTTTTTGCATTTTTTATAATTTAATAAATTACCATGCACTATTGGTTGAAAAACTCAATTTTATAGGTCATAATTTGACTTAAAGTGAATCTAAATAAGGTTATAATTATGTATAGGGTAATGGCCCAAGTAAGCATGCCATAACGTGAATTGGCACATGTATGTGATGTGTGCAAATAAATCATAGGATTTTAGTGATTGAGAACATTAATTTGCTACGTCTTAATTTGACCAAAGATAAATTAGAAGAAGATAATTATTGTGCATAGGTTATTTCCCAAATTAGGCACATATTTATGTGGTTTAGTACTTGCACATGATGTGAACATATGAAATTGGGAGGATCAATGATTTTTAGGCTTGATTTACATTATTTTCAATAAATCATTATAATCATAATTTGAACATGACATTGGTAATAATTTGATGTCTACACTTTCTATAAGAATAGATCGATAATTAATGAAACACACAAAATATGTAAGTAATTGAAGAAGGTAAATTCAATCTTTTTATTGATTCTAAGTCATGAATCTAGCATTAAAAGTCTTCAAAATAGTATATTATTGTCATAACTAAGAGTATGTATCATTAAAAACTCATTTATAATAAATTAAATGAGAGGTAACAAGAAATCACTAGGAGACATCATGAATGTTGTTTTAACTCCATGAATCCATCCTTATTGCAAGAGAAGAAAAAAGAGAAAATGGGTTCATTAATCCTTCTCCAAATAATTAGGCCTCTCTAATGAGGATATTCAATGAATTTTGGCATATTATTAGGGTCGAAAACACTATTTTATCTCTCCTTGACCTTTAGAAGGATTGTACATGCATGATTTGGTCAACTAGTCTTCAATGCTTCTCAACTCTTAAAAAACATGGATCTCGTATCCTAATGGCATTAACTCCCCCACCACTTCATGTATGAATATTAGATATTGTTGAATGGTTAACTTAGAAGTGGATTAAAAATTCCCATTTAGAGTCTTCATTGACTTGACATGTTTCCCACTCCATGGAGGGAGTTACACATATCTAGAAGTAGCTTTTAATGCCTCAATACTTCCTACTTTTCATGACCATTCATCTTAAACTATAGTAGTGCTTGATAGTTGTAGAAGCATGCATGGTCTAAAATCAGTCTCAAAGTTCAAGTGAAGTCATATTAGAAAGGATAAGAAGCTAGTGTATCATATTATTTCCCATGAGATATCTTGAAGAAGCTAATAAATATGCATCTTCATGATTTGAAAGTCCCATTTTGCACCATACAAACCTTTGATCATCTCTTTACAACCCAAAAAAAGATCTTTAAATCATGTATTATATATATAATCTAGTTTTTGAGGTCACAAAACCTCCATATCTTTAATTTATATACCTCATATATTTTTTCTATACATTAACATCCTTTTTATCCATACTTCATATAGTCTTCCAAAACTTGCCAAGAACCTTGAAATTTATTCAAACCTATTAGTTAGGCCTACAAGTGAGGTTTTTTTTCTAAAACCTTCTTATCATATCATTATGTCTTTTAATAAAAATATTTTTCAAACCTAAAACTATATTTACTATCATAATATTTTGAGGAGTTTTAAATATTATATCTTTGTATTTAGGCCTATAGATATACTAAATAACCCTTATCTTCTTCAAAAATATTATGATAGTACTTATTAAATACCTACAAACTTGATAAGCTTGTAACTCTTACTCCTTAACAACAAACTTGTCATGTCCATGTTATGGTACTTTGAGAGGATATTTGAGATATCCTACTCACTCTCCAAGTTTTACATATTAGGGATTTTTTCACCATAATCACCAAGACTATAGGTTAATTTTTATATGGTGTTGATTCCATGCCAAATATGTCATCCTATATCTTCTCCCTAGACATTATTTGAAAACATTAATCCTTAACATGTAGGGCCCTTCGCAAGATTTCAAAAAATTATGGAGATTTGATCACTCAAAAAACCTTATTTAAAATTTAAAACTTTAGAATCTTTACTTAATACTTGAAAAAATTTGGTTAAAATGATCTATGATCTTAAAAGATAATTGTAAACCCTGATTTGTGTGTTAAGATCACAAAACTCCGATCTCCCTAACCTAAAGACCTATAGATTGGTCTTGAGACCTAGTGAAACTTCTTTATTTCCTCATTTAAAATGAAAGGCATGTTTGGAAGTTTTCCAAGAGGCCTTTAGAGCATGTTATAGGATATTAAAATATGTTTTAAGGACATTTCACTATATATACTATTTAAAAAATTATAGATCAACTTAGGAGCTCTTCAAAATATCAAAACCCATCATCTTTTCTTGTCAAAAAATGTTTCAAGCCTATTGGAGATCTTGACAAATCTTTAAATCTTATTTAACACCCTTGTAGTTTGTTAAAGAGTCTTCTTAGCTTGAAATTCTCATAATGTCTTGAAAATTACTCTAATTATAACTTGCACACCCTTATGAGAGCTTTGAAAATCATGCTTCCACTTACTAAACAAGGTTCCAAGCCTCCTATATCCTTAATAATGTTTGATTTCTATAAAACCTTAGTAATAGGCTTGTAAATGAATACTTTTGTTGAAAAATATTTATTTATAATCTTGCCACCTTCATGTTTCACTTTGAAAACAATAAATGATCTTGGAAGGTGCTTGAAGTGTGTTTTAACTTATATGAAATTTTACATACCTAAATTAGCATGTTAAAACCCTAAACCCTATATTAGTAGGCCTATAGGCATCTTAATCTTGTTTGGGAATTTTTTATGATGTATGAAATATTAAAAGAAGCCTACGATAGGCCTATGGGTCTCTTGACAATGTTTTAGGTTCATATATCCTTCCCTGAATTTTTTGAGATGTCTCAAAACTTATGAGGCTTCAACCCCTAGCTATGAAGACCTTGATAAGATTGAATATTTTTGTCTCCATTATTTTAGGCCTACAAGTAGATTTTTAGATAATTCAACCTATTGGAATTCCCCCATTACTATGCCTAAAACCTTGTAATTTCACTAGATCTTATCGTAACCTTGTGGTTGATATCCATGAGGTTCTTACTCAGACTTGTAACTTCCATATTGTTTATCCTACAGAATTGTAGGTGCCGTGTAAGATCTTGAAATCTATTTGAAACCTGATATGTTTTACATGATTTTTACATGATTCAAACCTTCAAAATTGAAACCATGAACCTTCCTAAATTTGGTCACAAGATCCAAACACTTTCAAAAGCTTTGAGATGGCTTTGAAATTTCTTGAGGACCATTACAAATCTTGAATCTCAAATCTACTTGTTTTCCTTTATACAACCCTACAAGCTAATCTTATTTTTTTAAATACCTTTTAGATAAAAACATGAATTCTCATATATTCATGACATTTTTTTAATCCATGAGGAGGATTTTGGGAGGTGTTTTTAACCATCTCTATGATCTTATAGATTTGAAAACCTTACAAACTACACCTTCAAACTTCTAGGGTTTAAGGGAGGTTTTAGATTATTTGATATCTTTTCCCTAAATTGATGTAATTTTTACCTTCCCCATCAATATAAAAACCATTAATAGGATCCTTAAAACCATATTAACCCAATCCCAACCTTTCCTTTACCCATGCATTATCAAAATGAAGATGGAATGTGATGAAGAAGCCTGGTTTCTTACAAACAAACCTATAAAATGGTTTTCGGATATGTTTTTGCTTCTTAAATTTGATCTACTTTATTTGAGGTTATTTATTTGAAAAATGATGATCCTATTACATTATTCAAAACCTTTTTATGCCTTTAGATCCTCAAAAGGCCCTACAAACTCATTATAACCCTAAAACATCCATCAACAAACATGAATATCTCTTTAACCTTTGTTAATGATTATTTTGAAGGAAATTTGATATTTGGATCTTGTCATCTTGAAAATAATGGAGCTATCAATAAAAATTGAAAATAAGAAATTTTAACCTGTAGAAAAACATATTCTCATTATAAACTTCAAGAATGTCTTCAATATGTATTACATCTTTCAAGAAAGTCTTCTCATCTATCCCTTTTACCACAAATAGGTTCTACAAACCTTTTGAATTCCTATAAACTCATCTCTCTCATGTAAAACCCTATATTTTAATCCTATTAATGCTCTTTTAATATCTTTAGGACCTTCTTGTGTATGCTTGTAAACCTATAAACTCACTTTTGATGCCTTTTAGGCCTATTAACCTTCCAAGGGTGAATACATGTCATAGGGTCTAAGAATGTTTTTTGACTAAGTTTGGAAACTTTCCCATGGATTCATATGATTTAATTTCTTTCAAAATATTTTAGGTTACCATGAGATGGTTGATTATTTTTTAAATGTTCACCAACACCCTATGACTTCCCTGCATGAAGAGAACAACATAAAGATGTGACTGATTTTCCTTATGAACTCATGAAAATGCGGTTCCTTGGACCTTGAAAAAGAGCCTAAAACATTTTAGATCTAAAAAACTAGATTCATGCTCCTTAATATTTGAAATAGAATGAATGCCATGAATAAGAGCTTGAAGATAGGTATGAATTTGATTATGGCCTAATGTGAGCTTTTCCACATTGAGAGAATTGAAGTCCATTAATAAATAGGAAAAGAGATTTAAAAAATGTGTTAAATGCATTCTTTAACCATTTGTATGGATTGGAAATATTGTGAGGGGTATTCAACTATAAAAGTGACTTTATGAGACCTTTTATACTTCTTACCCCCTTCAAATGACATTAATGAGTGACTTAATACCCCTTTGACCTTATTATGACCCATAAGTGCCTTTTATGACCCTTTTTGATTTATTTCTCACTGAAAATATTTTGAATAAACTTATACAAGGATAATATGACACTAAAAAATGACTTTATGACCCTCCTAATGTTTATATCAGGCCTAAAAGGAGTGATAATCAACCTTTTGTGTGACCTCTAAGGTGTGTTTGCCTACCTAAACACCTAGACTAGCTAACTTATCAAATCCATTGGGCATGGAATCATGATATTAAAAAAATTGATGAAGAAAGAGATAAGGTAAGACCATTTAAATGATTGAAAAATACTTAAAACAAACTAAAAACACTTAAAATAATAAACAACAACCAAAAATAAAGGTAAATGCAAATGTGTTTCAAGCATTTGGAGGAAATAGGAAACTCTACACTATATAGAAAACACTACAAAAATAGAAACTCTACGCTATGCAAAAATCACTATGAAAATAGAACTTAGAGGGATAAAAATAGTAAAAATACTATGTACAAGACCATAAAACAATGTTTGAGGTGTATCCCATGGCCTGGGATAGGTGACAATTCTCCATTCAACTTGGATCAAAACAAAATACCCAAAGGTACTTCCTATTCTTTATAAGTACATCATCATATGGTTGATAGGGTGAGTGAAATTTTACATTTAATATTGAAAACATGACTTATCAGATCTTAAGAATGTGTCTTTAGCAATTACCATTATTCCATGATCTCCTTCATTGATCACCAGGTTCATTTAATTGCTTTCTAACTGATCATCTAGGTCAAAAATACTCTCTAGATTGAAAAAATACTTTGGTAAATCATTAACATTCATCTATGTAACCTAATCCTCGTGTGTACCCTATAACTTTGACTGGTATTTAAAATCAAATTAACCTCTTATTGAAATAAATGAGTAATTTTGAGATCATTATCAAGATTTTTCCAACCTACTTGCTTCTTTGGAAAAGAAAGCCTTAGCATTGATTTGACAAGCTAATATTGATATTATATGATGAATTTAGTCCTATAAAACTAATATATGACTATTGGAACTCCTTTGGTATCCTTTGAATTATCTTTAGGTTCCATTGGCTTGCTAAAAGATTTAATTTTTTCAACAATATAAAAATATTAATATTATTCCTCATCAAACTCTTCTCGAGACTTCACAAGATTAGGTAGAATAATTTTCTCCTCATGTATAAAATAAGTGACTAAACCTCCTCCTTCTATGATGTCTTTATGTATTTCAAATGGAGTTATAGTATCTACAATTTTTTTAGTGTCTCTATTCTTCTCTTTAAGGGATATTGGATTACTAGAAGCCTCAAATTCCTCAATGAAGTCATAGTGTAGTTATCAAGTTTCATCAAGCTCTTTTTTAGGGCTTCAAAATATTTGATAGAATATATTCCTCTTCCAGGATGAAAAATTGACCTAATATTATATCTTCTTCATGATCATATATATCAAATCTACAGTTCTCATTTTCCCACTCATCAATTAAGATGTATAGAACCTCGTTCAAATGTGTGGTAGCCTCATGAAGGGAAACACTCTCTTCTTGATAAATAAATGTGAAATTAACACTAGAAAAATTTGGAACATATGGATCTATGTGATATTTACTAGTTGGTTAAGATTTTATATTGACTTTAGTGTCATATATTATCCTAAACAACGTGTGAGACCAATCTGATGACAAGTAGCCTCCAACCTTAGTTATGAAGTCTTTGGATAAACATAATGTAAATTAGGGTTGGAGATCTATAATGGAAACATTTTTATAGATTGATAATTTAGGACAAGTATGAAAAGGGAGACTTAATCATTTGATCACACCAACTATTTTGATAGTTTTACCATCTAATTTTATTAATCCTTTAGTGGTTTGTTCATACTTTAAGCCTTACTTATCAACAACTCACTTAGGTATCATATAACTAATTGCACCTAAGTCTATCATATAATTATGAACCAAGTGTTCACCAATTATTAAATAAATGTAGAAAGGAGGGGGTTTATCACTCACACTTGATTTTTCTTCCTTAGGCTAAGATATATTAGTGATGATTAATCTTGACTTGTTTATTTTTATATTTGAAAGACTAATATTGGACAATTATTCTTGTAACAAATCCTTTTTTCCCTATAAATGTTAATGTCTCTCACATATAAATGTTGAAATTAGTCTTTTTAATTTTATTAATGATGTTTAAGGGAATATTACCAAGCTTTGGCTGCATTTTGGGAGAAATAACACCTTGAAATTGAGTGGATTGGAGTTGATCCTTAGGTTGAACCTCTCTTCATGTGGTATAATTTTTTTATTTTGTTGAACCTTTGAAGCTAAATCAGACCTTATGGCTCTTTGGAGCATTAGAGGAGCTGAAATAATAAATGTATTGTCTAGTTGTTCACTTTCAACACCCCTTTTCTTAGACCTTGTGTTTGTTGCTATAGAAATAGTGGCATTGTTTGTGTTCTCCACATGATTTACCCCAAAATAATCATCCTCTTACCAATTTAGAAGTTTATAATTGGGTTTTATTTTCCCTTTGGATGACTTTCCTTGGGATGGTGTTTAAATGTGTGTCTCTTGAGGAGTTGATACACTTTAGACCATCAATAATTGGTTGAGAACACCATTATGACATGTATTTTGGTTATGAGGTTGGCTACAAGGATAACACCACTCATAATCTTGAAGGAGGTTATTTTTAACTAGCACAATTACTTTTCAGTAACTAAGAGTAGTTGGATTTTGAGATATTAATAGCTTTGCATGGGTAAATTGCCCTTGTCATTGAAAATTTCTGTGAAAGGGTCATCTATAAGGATGAAAAGGTTGATAAGGAGGTTGGTAAGGAATATAAACTAAGATTTTTTCCTCTTCAGGATGAATTCTTCATTGCTAAATGTCTAAGGTAAAATTTTCATTGTTTGTAAATCATTTTATGGGATAAGAAGAGTTATCTCTTAACTATTTGGTTGGATTGTTGGAATAGGAATTGGTATTAATACAGGTTGTATAGGTATTTAATAGGTGGTAACTCTACAAATAATGGCATGGAAGGTCTTGGAGAAATATTTCCATTTTCAATAAGGTAGTTTTCAACCATAATGGTAATCTCATATTCATCAAGAAGATTCCCCCCATAGATTAGATAATAATAGTAATATCACTATTTAAGGATCTTAGATAGTAGAGGAAAACATTTTTAGGAGTGGTCTTAACTAGAGTTGGGATTCTATCCCAAGATTTTTAGAACCTAAATTTGAAATCACTCATGAATTATTATGGAGCCCTCTTAATAATGGTTAGTTGTTTAACTAAGGACAAATGGTCCATTTTGTCTCCAAATTGCATGTATAATCCTTGTCCTAATTCATCCCATGAACTGATAGAATTAGGTTGTAATATTATATACCATTGAAGAGTCTTCTCCTTAAATAAGTAATCTAAAATCTTAATAGCAAGATTATCCTGAGTAATGTGGTGTACTAAACAAATGTTGGCAATATCCTTGATGCTCTATAGGTGTGGTTGTATTCTCTCCAATGAAATAGGGAATATTCCTAAGGATTCCAATAGGTATATCATCATATTGGGAAATATTGAGTGGGCTTCTGCCATTGAAAATAATAAAGCCCTAATTTTTGGCAATAGTCAAATGAAAAATATGAGATAAAACTTCATTGTTTTGAGGAGATTTACTAGAATAGGGGGTCAATGTATGAATCAAACCTTGAAAACCTCTTCCTTTTAAATTATTACAATGGTGACTCAACAAAATAAATTTCATTACCTATATAATATACCCTTGTTGTTACTTTTATCATGTAAATTTGATTTTAGTCTGAACTAAGATCCCTTGAAAGCTTAATGGAGTTACAAAGTGCTTGATAGATGTGTTTGATGACTAAAAATTACTAAGAGAATCAGCAACCTATCAGTAAATTTCTTTAAACAGTCCCACTAATCATTCCAAAAAACTATTTTCACTTGGATCTTATACCCATTCATTTAATCAATTAATCAAATGGAAACAAGGGGATCATACCCATGATGTGGGAGCTCGACACCTTGAGAAGAACTTATGGTGAAGGCCATCTCCTACCTAAACTAGATGCACATGATTTAAGATCAACTACATGCCTAAAACTATGTTAAAAGTACCTATTTATAGATACATCTATGATTTTATCATGAAAAAGGGAAGAAAGATTCAACTAAAATTAAAAGAGGTGATGAACCAATAATCTATAGGTCTCCTCCACTCAATTAGAACAACACAAGATAACCTATGAGGACTAAAAATTATAATACACAATCTTCAAATGGAGCCTCTCTTTCATAAGTGTTTTGTATAAAGGTATGAGACCTAAAACAAAATTAGGAGGGGTCATTATCTACCTTTTAAAATGATACAATGGTGAGTTTACATAGCTAACTCTTGTATATGTCCAATAATACACATTATACAACCTATAAATGATGGTGTTCTTGCATAGAGATGAATACAATTAGACAATAATTCAAAATAAAACAACTTTATGCAAGAATATATCAACAATTCATGAGATAAACACAAGATGAAAGTACTTAAAGAAGGCAAATTCTATATTTTTATTGATTCCAAGGCATCAAACTAGTATTACAAGTCTCTAAAAGAGTAGAGTCTTGTCATTCCCAAGAGGATGGATCATGAAAAAGTCATTTTTATATCTATATATAATAAAATGAGATTATAAAGAATAAGAATGTCCTAGGAGACAACATGAATGCTTTTGTAAATCCATCAATCTAGCCTTATGTAATAAAAGAAACAAGATAAAATGGGGTCATTAGTCCCTCTCCAACACATTAGGCTTATCCAATGAGGATATTGACTGAAGGTAGGCATAGTAGTGGGGGTGAAAACCCTATTTTTTACTTTCCTTGACCTTCATAAGGCTTGTGCATGCATGGTTTGGTCAACTAGTATTTAATGTTGTTTCAATATTGAAAAACATGGATCTCATGTCCTAATATCCTTAACTCATACATATCTTCATTTATTCATGTTAGATCTTTCTAAATGGTTGACTTGGAGGTAGATTTAAAATTCCCATTTATAGTCTTAAGTTGATTTTACATAATTCCCACTCTATGGAGGGAGTTACACATCTCTAGGTGAAGTTTTCAATGCCTCCATACCTCCTAATTTAACCTTTTTTGGAATATTAGTGTAATATTCCAAATTTAGTTAAAGGGTTTGAGTAGTAAAATTAGTAAAGAATATGAAATAATTAATCTAATAATTTGTATAATTTTATTGTAATTTGAAATTTTCTAAAAATAGTAATGAGGGTAAGAAAACAAGACTTAGCTAAAACTAGCTGATACGACTGAAATAGAGGCTAAAATTCACTATGCAGGACTAAGACACTATCACAAATAAGGATATAGCCTTTTTCTCATGAAAGGATAGGAGTGTAAAAAAAAATACACCCTAGTGTCTTGTGCTATAGTCCACCTCTGTCATTGTTGTCCTAAAGGTCTAAGCTTTATGGGTTTTGTTTGCCAAGTCTGTGTGACCCTGCCTATAAAATTTTGATAGATAAAAGTCTATAAAGATCCTTGTAGAGCTGATTTTGTCTTAAATCCCTCGACCCCATCATGCTTTGACCAAATTTTATAAAGAGGGGGGGTTAGTGTTTGTAAGATTCACTGAACATGTATCCACACCCCTTATATGGGCATGTTGCCTACATACCAATACTTAGAAGAGGGATCAAGCCATATGTAATTCTCCCACTTAATGTGTTTTTTGCAATAACATGTATTAATATGTAAAATACTAAACTAGGCATGCTTGAGATGACTAGGGACTGGTATAAGGATTTGAATAAGTTAAAAATAGTATTGGATGGTTGTATGCAAAGAATAGATAAATAGGCTTGATTAGTCTTGCTTGTCTTCTTGCTTATTTTGTGATATTTACCAACCCCTTATAAATGAAATTTAAATGGTATTTTATAGGGATATATTGGTCATAGATTAAATGAAATCATGCTAGGATGACACAATAAAGAAGAGGAATCAGGTAAAATGGTAATCTGGGATAAAAATGTGATTGGATAGGAGCACTAGAAAGGGGACACCCTAGTGTCCAATGATATAGTACAAGTTGGGAAATATTTTCTAGAGAGTATGAGACCTAGAGAGATGGAATAAGCATGGAAAAAGGGTCCTAAATATACTGGAATGAGGTCTTAAAAGCCTATGGATAACTAGTAATCAATGAAAAGGTGCATAGAAGGGTCAAGAAAGCAAGTAGAAGGGACCTATGGGATGGATGTCACAAGTCATACTCAAGTTACCAATTTTCAAATTTTATATGACTACATTTTCCCCCCCTTTATTTTATTGATGAAACAAATTGAAATACTAAGATAAGGGATAAATATAAAGCATACCTAAACTTACCTACTAGGGTGAAGCTCATGAAGTTGTGATGTTGGGTGTGCATAGAGAGAGATCACGTTGTGAAGTGTGAATCTATAAGAGAAAATAAATAGTATATAAAATATTACTAGATACACTATATCTAAAATAATAATATACAAATTTGGGTAAGAGAGAGAGGTAGAGAAAGGAATGAATACACCTCATCAAGTATGTGAACTAATACAAAACCTGTTGTGATGATGAGTAAAGCTATATGATGATAGATGATTTTGTACTAATAGTAATATCATGAATGGAGATAAGTTCTCAATTCCTTGAGATTGGCTTAAGAATAAAAAGGTTATCTCTTTATCTCCATCTTTTCCCACTAAGTGAAGCTAGGTGGTCATGCTTGTGCTAATTAATGTTTGGACTGTGTGTCCAATCCCTATGAGCAGGTGGCTCAAGAATACAAAGGCTAGCTAGTCCTTTGGATCCATCATTACCCCATGAATTGAATCTATAAAATAATATTGATATGAAATGTGTGTCATATAATATGGCTCCTAAATATCATGAATGTTCTATAGTCTTAAAATGTTGACATGGATAGCCGAATATGTACTAGAAACTAGGCCAATCTTGGCCACTTCGAAAGATGGAGATTAGGCTTGTATGAAATCCAATTCAAAATTGGTGAACTAGGATTATATGAAAGCCACTCTAGAATTTGGAAGTTAGGCTTGTATGAAATCCACTCTAAAATGATTCCAACCACCTATAGATGGAATAAGGCACTCAACTACTGAGAATGTCTGGGTAATGCTGAAATTGGATAGAAAAGAAAAAAATATTCCGCACACATTACCCAAAATCATTGGTATTTGGAACATGAATTTTGATCTATAAATTATACCAACTTCTGTATCTAAAACTAAAATTAAGAGTCATCATGCCATGCATGATGCCCCCTATATCTACATTTTTTGAGCAAAAGTGTACTGAAAACTATTCATTCTAAACTGGTCTAAAAGTGTAAAACTATAGTTGAACCTATTATTTTTCCTACTTTTGGAAAATTTGCTTTATCTGCTATTTAGATAGGAAAACCAAATATAGGACACCCTGGTGTCCAACACTACTATCCATGTCTGACATTGTTTTCCTTTACTAAAACTAAAAATTGTTTTGGAATCATCACTAATTTTTTGGTATATTCTACCTAGTTTAACCTCTAATTACTATTATAAGTGTTCTAGAAATTGTTTTTTAACTAGTAGGAGCTCTAATCTCTATGGAAAAACCCTTGTTTGTTGCTTCCTCTTCTAAGGGTAGGAATGAAGACCTTACAAAGACTACCCTCAGAAGAAAGAGCATTGCAAGTGTGTTATACTATAAGAATACATGGTATAACAATGATAATCAACAAGATATCTCAAGATATAACATAATTTTTAAAAGGAATAGTTAGAAAAATAGGGGTATGCCTAGATAGATATAAAATTGTAATAGTATGTGCAATGAACTAAATTATAACTAGAATTGAAAGTCTGGTTAGTTGTTAGTTGGCAAGGAGGGATGAAGCATGATGTCCATCATGGCATCCAAAATAGAAAGATAATGCATGATATGGATCATGGCATTACAAATAATGATAATCAAATAAGAAAAATACATATAAGGTAAGAAGCAAGAAGTATACAAGAGTGGCCAAGGGACCAAGCAACCAAGGGACATGGGCACATGACACTCAAATTGGAAAGAAAGCATATAAGGCATGTTCAAACTCCACATACACATACATTTGAAAATAAATAAGGTTGGCATGAAAGCCACAATCACATAGAAGATTATAGGCAAAGGACATTGGCAAATATCCAAAGGCACATGCATGAATAGACATAAAGGACATTATCAAATGTCCTAAGGCATATACAATAGACAAAATAGGAACTGAGGAATGTAATTAATCTAGATACGCAAAGCAAGAAATAAAAGTAGGTAAACACTATAAATACTATTGCATCTAACTAATCAAATAAAAATGTGAAAGTATGCAAGAAGTATTGGTACAAGACTAGGTAGATGTTAAGAAATACACAAGTGATATATACTAGTGAGTGTCGATAGAGTAATTTTTATAAGCTAGTAAATAATGTACATCAACATGATAACTCGAGTGTGTGGTGTAGGAATGACATAACCTGGATGGTGTAATCATGTAGAATATTCCCCTAGTGGGTACATATATATATATATATATATATATATATATATATATATATATATATATATATATAATATATGCATCTTGAATGTAGAAGTGGGATGCCCCCTCAATGGGTAGAGTGAATCAATCAAATATCTAGATGTCACTACACATACTTGAAGAAGATCAAGTGAAGCATGCTAAGGTACATAAATTGACAAATAATAACATATAATAGCAAATGTAAGTCTAGCATGATAGTAGAAATATAAAGCATGGATGATGCATACAATTGAAGTATGTTTCTTTTTTTTTAATTATATGAATGTTTTTAGATTTTTTGGTATATTGAGCTATGTACAATCAATCATAGGAAGACTATGTACAATAAATTTGAAAAAAATCTATATACAATAAAATAAAAGGAATTTATCTACAAGTAAGGATAAGAAGAGATGATATTAATTAATGAGTCTCATGGGAGACTCCCTATAATGGTGTCTTGTATCAAACAAAGGAATCATGGATGATTGTGAAGCATAAGGGAATGGTTACGAATATAACTCTAAATATTACATTTTTTGTTAGTATCTTGTAAATCATAATAACCTATATTGTTCCACTCATCATTATCATCTTGATTTTGAACCAATGGAATGTTAGTGTTGATTTTTGTTATATCTAGATATTTTCCTTTGATAAATTATGTCTATGAATGACTTGCCTTAGATTGTTCAATAAATCCCAAACATTGGTGACAAAAATTGTCAACTAATAGAATAAGAGTAGTGATGTCTTAAGCATGTTTTCCCAACCCTTGACCTTGATAATCAAACTATCATATATATTTTTGACCAAAACCATACTGTTTTGAAAGTTGAGCCTCATTTTGGAGAGGTAGATTTGCATATTTTTTGTGCTTTACCTATGTTTGTGGTACTATTTATTGCTCTAATTTTGATTTTTGATCCTTTAATTATTTTGAGTTATACTTTGGTAACCACTTTTGTACTGTTTCTAAATTTAACCCTTTGTGAACATTTTCCTATGTCACTATGGATTGCTTGACTGATTTACCCTATATAGGTTCATCGTTAGCAATTATTTGTTGTATATGTTTTTTCAATGCCAAACATGAATCCGTGTGATGCCCATGCATTCTATGATATGCATAATAATATATGGATCTTCTTACTGAATATAGAGGAGATAATTTGATCAACATAGATTTAATCAGTTCCCTTAGTACCTCACTTAAACTCTTATTTGATATTTGAATGTCTTTTAAATCACTAGTTGTAGAGTTACTTTGTTATGATTTCTTTTTTTGATATCTAACATTGCTTACAACCAATTGACCAGGTGAAGGTGTATATACATGATTGACACTAGGGTGCCTTTGAGACTTTTATATTATAATCTAATTTTCCAATGTTGTGATATTTTTATGTAATAGTTGATTCTTCATTTATAAATCTAAAATAACTTTCTCATACTGGTGATTTCATCCCTTATAGTCTCACAAGTGTAAACCCTAGTTTCTCTTGATTGAACATCTAAGCACATATGTTGAATATGTTTTGAAGAAGTTAGAGGATAAATTTATGCATTAGAAAATTTAGTTTTGGCTTTGTATACACATAATATTTTCACAATTTTATAAATTAATGATGATTTACATCTTACAAGAACCCATTGTGACTCAATCTCTATGAATACATGCCTTAAGGGGTGCACCAAGAAAGATGTGGGTAGACCTTTGGTGATTTTTAAGATTGTTGTCCCTTATTACCATATTATTCCATATACATCCATCTCATAAAACCTTTCCCTAAGCTATCTCTCCTTCCTTGCACATTCCTCTAGTATTTTCCTCTTTCTATCCTTCTTTCCATTGCTTAGTACCTTTTTTACATGTTCATTAAGCTAGGTCAACCTAGTCAACTTAGCACAATTTGGGTTGACTTTATCTCTTTAGGTATAGTTTCCATCTAGCTGACCTAGCATAAACTTTAGGCATTGGCTTGATAATGTGTTATGTCCACCCAATCAACCTAGCACAACCAACATGTCTATGTTATTTTTGGGTCAAATACTCCCGTATATACAATTTCATTTCAAATATTTCCATATGAAAGCAATCAAGATTTATTATTTACTTATGCTTCTTCATAATCTACTCTTTCACCATTCTACTTAAGGAGTCTTAGCTTAGGTTTATTTTTAGGAGAATTTTAGTCTGTGGATAGGTCTTGGATGCTTTGGCCTAACAAAGTGATCCTTATGAACCAAAAAAACCTCTTGTGAATCCCTATTGGCCAAGGGAGATATTGAGTCATGATAGGTTCACATTTAAGGAATTATATTCTAAATTTGTTCTCCTCTCATTTAGTAGATATAAGTCACATAAGTATTGGCTCGAATAATATTACTCCTCATATTCCATGTATTAAGGTGTTATTCATACTTAATTTATTTTGATTTCCCTATACATGTATTTGATTGCTTTGCATCTAACCCCTTACTTTGTGCCAAAAGCTTTGGTGATCACTAGATTAGTTTACTTTTCTTGTTATTAGATTAGTTTACTTTCTTATTTATTATCATACGTGAATATAGAAACCATAGGAATCTTTTAGGGTTATTATTGGATTGTGTTAGACTATAGGCTATGAAACCCTATCTAGTATGATGTGTTGTGATAGATGATACAAGTGATCCCCTAATCAGGTCTAGTGGATCCTCATATTGGTCATGCTCATGCTTAACAAGTGTGTACCCCAATTAAAAGTGTAGGTGTGATCTATCTTATCTGATCTAGGATTGATTCATGTGCATCATGTAATTTCAATTGCATACATTTTGGTGAACCTCATGTGAATCAAACCCTTATAAGGTTTCTTTCACTTATTTTATTATTTTTGGCATCTTTTCTATCATATGTTTTGACTTGTTGGCTCAATTCTATCGATCTAACTATTTTTATTTATGTGTAGGAATAGGCAACTAGATCGACCAACTCAACTCAACATAGGTTGCCAACACTTTTTAGACTTTTTATTTAGCCTAATAGGTTGACCAAGTTGACCTAGCACATTTTTAGCCACTTTGTAGTAGGTTTCTATTCAGGATTCATAGTACAGGTTCTAAATTTTAGACTCTAGATTTTTAGTCTAGTCAACTAGGTCAACCAATCAACTTAGCACATTTTAAGACATCTAGTTTAGTCTACTAGGTTGACCAAGTTGACTTTGCACATTTTTTTAGCTTTTAAAGTAGGTTCTTGTCTCACTTTCTTGACCAACTTGACCCAATTTTGTAGATTACGCTAGTTTGATTCAAGGTTATAGGTCAATTATCTATTCTATTTTCATCTCAAAAATACCAAGGTCAGTTTTTATTTTCTATTTTTACTTTATACTTTTATTTCAAAATTATAATCTATTTATGTGTACCAATTAGATTGGCAAACATTAATTTAGGTGATTGTGTATTTCATTTCAGTATCTACTTTTCTATAATATCTACATGCATACCTTATTTTATTTCTCATCTTATTAGCAATCATTTCCCTTTCCGTATCTGCTATGTTACATTGACTAGATCGACTCTACATTATCCCAGACTATTTCTATTGCTTATGTTCATTACACTAGGTCAACCTAGTTGACCTAACATAGTCTGTAGGTCTAATTTTTCCACAAGATCGACCTGGTTGACCCAGATTTATTTTTTGCTTCCCCTACTTTTCATCTTAGTTATTCATCCTTTTTTATCTACATCATGTTCATTTCTCTTTGATCAAAATGAGGTCCCCTATCAAAATCTTTTTGGATAGTCTTAATCCATTTAGATCCTATATGGGGTGTTCATTTATCCCTTTCTTTACATCCGAAGAGCACCATCACTCTTGGGTCACCTCTTCTCCTCCATCTACAAATTGTAACATGGTTCAAATAAAACATCAAGATGATGTTGATGGGTCCAATCCTTTTTTCACCTATCAATAACCTTCTCAAAATATTCAAACTAATGTGGGAGTGATTGACTCAAGTTTATTTAATAATCCCAATAATAACTCTTATTATAATATTCCCTCCAACACTAATGTTGGAAATGTTCCTTCTAACACCAACCCACCACCTAATACAACTCAATTATTAGCCCAAGTGATTCAATAAATGAACATTATGCAAAAATCTAATACCAATCAAATGATGCAACTTCAAAAACATTTGATCAATGTGGATAATCAACCTCCAATCATGAGTCATCAATCTAATCCTAATTACATTCCTCCACCTCTTATAGATGCCTCAAGTAACATTATTCCTCAACTAATATTGACAAATAAAATGCTTTAAACTATCCCAAATGATCCTTTATCTCCATTCATTGTATCTATTGGCATTGGTAACATATCACCAACTATTAATTATGATGGGACTAAAGACCCCATCTCATTTATTAAAGCCTTTGGTAATCTCTACAAAGAGTGGATCCAAACTAATAAATTTTCCACTACTAAACTCTTAGTAAAAAATTTCATTGGTGATGTATTAGAATGGTATAATCAATTACCTCAACATTCTATTTGGCAACTTGAAGATTTGGTCAATCCTTTAAGAGTTCAACATAATGATCTTCCTAAAATCTATCTTAGCCATTTCATAAATTCTAAATAATATCCTAATGAATTATCTCATGAATTTATTAAAAATATGGATCTCCTTAACTCATAAATCTGATCATAATATGTCTAATGATAACCTATTCAAACTCTTTATCATAGTTTTAACTCCTACTCTTCAATACAAGGTTTGCACATTTACTCCTCAAACTCTTAATGAAGCTCTTGACCAAGACAAATGGCAAGATTTTATTATGAAGTAATTCAAACTTGATTCTAAAATCCTCAAAGGATATTTACAAACATCTAGTGATATCACTAGTAACACTTCTCAAAACAAACCTGGTATTACTGAAAATGATGTTCCTTCATTGTCTCGTGTATTTCTTGTGGTTCATCAAATGAGACAATTTATACCTCTTTATAAACCTTTCATATATCCTAATGATCCTCCTAAATGGTATGATCCCAATATATTTTGTTGGTTTCATGCCAATGTTAGACATTCTCATGACTCTTGTAGAGGGCTTGCTAAATGTGCTATTTCATACATGATTGGTGATTTATTTGACCATTAAACCATGATTAAGCACCATCATCAATAATACACTAACACTTTTTCAAAAATGACAACCATCTAAAGCCTCTAAATCTAATAATAATAATAAATGTTCCTCCCATAATCAATCAACTTATAAGGATGTTTGGGCAATTGATGTTGATTATAATCAATACCTTAACAACTCTCAATATGTCAATATGGCTAAGGTTAATTATCGTAAGAAGATAACACATAAATATCTTGTGACCAAACCTAAAAAACCTTCTTTGGAATAATAATTTCTTCAACATACTACCACTATCAATATTGATTCAAATTATAAAATCACCTTAGCCATTTTCCACATGGGGATTTGATCTCATTGACAAACTTCATCATACCCAAGATGGGCACGTCTTCATCATCACTACCACCAAGTACTTACCAAATGGGTTAAAGTTATTCCCCTTGCTAATGTTATAGGTCCCACTATATCTAAATTCATTCTCAACCAAATTATTTGTTGCTTCAGTGTTCCTCACACCATCATTTCTGATAATGATGGTAATTTCAAAAATAAACATGTTAAACAACTTTACACCAAATTTAAAATCAAACACAAGTTTTCCACTCCTTATCATCCACAATATAATGGTCAAGCTGAGGCCACCAATAAAATTATCAATAAAATTCTTCAAAAGATAATTCTTGAAACCCATATGGATTGACATCTTCATCTTTATCCTACACTTTGGGCCTATCAGATTAGTATTCATACTACCACTAGGGTAAATCCATTATCTCTAGTCTATGGTTTTGAGTCGATTCTTCCTCTTGAAGTTGAGATTCCTTCTCTTCACATATCTCTTCATGGCATCATTCCTAATGAATAATTAAGTGAATCTCACCTTCATTCCCTTGATCTACTTGATGAATTCCATCTTTTTTCCTTACATCACAATCACCAATACAAGGCTCGTATTTCTAGACAACATAACAAACATGTTAAAAACCACATATTTAATGTTGGTGATCATGTCCTTAAATTAGATTAAACTTATGACAAATAAGGTAAGTATGCCCAAAAATGGTGGGGCCCTTACTTAGTTAAAGATGTTCTTGGTCTAATTACTTATTGCCTCCAAACCAATGATGGCCATATTTTCAAAGAGCCCACCAATGCTCAATTCCTTAAAAAATACTTTTCTTAATCATTTACCTTATTTTTGTGATTTATCTATATATTTATCTAACATCTTTTTTCAAGTTACTTTAGCATAGTTTTCTCCCAATGCAATAATTTCATTTATTTTCAAACCTTTAGTCATCCCTTTTGGTCTTTTGGTTTCTTGATGTACCATAGTCTTCATTTCCTTTATTTTCAAACCTTTAGTCATCCCTTTTGGTATTTTGGTTTCTTGATGTACCATAGTCTTCATCACTTATATTTTCTTTCTCTTTTTACTTGCCAATCCTATTTTGGCATCCTTTGGGTCTTTCTTTGTGAGGTGCTTTATACAACGGCTCCCTCTCTTTTTGCTTATTGGCATCCTCTTGGGATTTTATTTTATGAGTTTCTTGGTAAGACCATGGATAAAACCTAGCACTCCTCATTAAATGACCATTATTTTTGTTTCTCATTTCTTCCTTTTCATTCTTTTACTACTTGCCAATGTTGTTTTGACATCCTTTAGGTCTTTCTATGTGAGGTGATTTATACAAAGGCTCCCTCAATTTTTGCTTATTGACACCCCTTGGTTTTTCATTTTGTGATTTGTTTGGTAAGACCATGGATAAAACCTAGCCCTCCTCATAAAATTACCTTTTTTTTCATGTTCTTTGTGATCCTTGTTATTTATACATTAGTTTTTACTTCTTTTTCTAGATGAAATTTACATAACAATCTATGTTAGCATGTTTTCCTCCATTGCCTTTATTATTATGATAAGGAAACACACCTTTGCTATCATTGTATTTCTTTTTTTGATTTGTCACATTTTATGCAATTTGAAGAAATTCAAATTTGTTACATGTGCTATTTTCCTCTTGACTTCCCCCTTTCTTTCACCTTTACATCTGGATAAAACAAGGTCAAAGTCAGGATAGCACTTTTATTTCACCTAGATTTGCGAGACTCTTAGACCCCATTCTATTTAATTTTCTCTCTCTTAATAACCTTGTCTCAAAGTTTTCAAATGAAATTCATCTTTATCACCCATGTTTGGTCTTACAAATATGTATGGAGGAGGAATTTTAAAAAAATAAAAATTTAAAATCCAATCATTTAAAAATAAAATGCAATGATATCTTAAAGGTAACATATAAATATTTAAAATCTAATCACACCAAAAGACATGATTAAAATCATATATCCTATCTCTAATCGGATCTCAAACTCCATAGTTAGCTTCATATGGATCTGAATTCCTTTGGGGTCTAGTAGGCCAGTAGATTGAAATAGGGGATTTCAAAAAAATCTATAGTGCTACCTACTTTCTCACGTAAGTACCCAATCTTTGTAGTAGACTGAAATCTATATTGGGGGTCTTGAAGAGCAAGGAACACATCATGGGGAGGTAGGTCCATTTTACTTTTCATGCATATAGCCTTCGTGGAATGATCTATATACTCCATTTATTGACCTAAGACTTGCGTAGCTAAGAGAAGTTCTTCAGAATCCTTAAGGTTGATTGTCTTCTTATTTTGACAAACCAAATTTGAGTTTCTTGACTTCAATAAAGAGTTCATATATTTTGGTTTTTCCTTCATTCTCCCCTCCATCCCATTTCATTTCCTCCTTGATAGACAAATTATAATTCCAAATCTATTTTCCCTCTTCTTTAAATTCTTTTTTCTTTATTTCTTAAAAACATGATAACACTAATTTGTTTCATTTTTATCTATCTTTAGACATAAAATAACATGTTTGATAAACTATGGATCATTTTCATCATGTTCTATATATTTAATAAAACTACTTTTCTTTCCTTTTCCCATTTATCTTGATTTTGAATTTATGTTCTTGTGAACACCTGAGTTTGCACCCTTTATCCATTATTGTATGAGATATGGATTGTTCCTGCTCACCCAACCATGTTTTACCTTTTATGCATCCACTTTTTCCATTAATGATTGAGATGTGGATTGTTACTACTCACTCATCAATATTATTTTACCATTTTTCTTTTTGAATCCTCTTTTTCCCATCTTGTTTGACATGTATCCTTGATTTGATTTGGTGAGTTTGCCTTTTCTTAATTGATTTTTACTTATTTGAGTTTTTTGGTCTTTATTAGCCTTGGCTTTTTAGTTACCTAATTTGCTCTTGTTTAACTTGGTCATTTGGACTAACATATCACTTGTCACCTAGCATAGCAAATTCCGAAGTACATCTTGACCATATAGCACTAGTTATATTGGCTTTTCTTGAATTTGTTTATTTTTGCTCCTTAGTTTTATATTTTTGGGTTTATCCAAAGTAGTATCTATGCCCCCCATAATCAAAACTAAAACATACCTAACAAACATCTTGTGGTAAATTTAATTCAAGGTATGCATAATTTACTTTTCAGTTATTTATTTTTTAGTTAGTTTCCTTTTCTATCATTTACTTTCAGTTATTTTATGCATTAGTGTTATGTGTTTCCTTATGTTATTTCTCAAATCACCATCCCTTATTAAACCTTAGTGACACATGATGAGATTTGAGTGGGGCATATGTATACACATAATATTTTCACACTTTTATCAATTTTTGATGCTTTACATCTTGTAAGAAACCATCGTGACTCAATATATCTGAGTACATGCCTTAAGGGGTGCACCATAAAAGGGGTGGGTAGACCTTTGGTGCTTCATAGGATTGTTATCCCTTATTTCCATATTATTCCCTATCCATTCAGCTCCTAAAACCTTTCCCTAAGCTATCTCTCCTTTTTTGGATATTCCTCTAGTATTTTCCTCTTTCTATCCTTCTTTCCCTTGTTTAGTACCCTTTTTACCTATTTAGTAAGCTAGGTTGACCTATTCCACCTAACATAGTCTAGGGTCACTTTAGCTCTTCAGGCCTAGTTTCCATCTAGCCAACCTAGCACAAACTTTAGTCAATATCCTAATAATATGCTAGGTAAACCTAATCAACCTATCACATCTGCATATTTGAGTGGATTTTGGGTCAAATATTCATATATATACAAGGTCATTTCACTCATTTCCATATGAAAGCAATAAAGAATTATTATTCACTTGCGCTTCTTCACAATCTGCTCTTCCACCATTCTACTTGAGAAGTCTTAACTTAGGTTTCTTATTTGGATGATATTAGTCTTATGTATAGGTCTTGGATGCTTTGGCTTAACAAAGTGATCCTTAGAACCACAATAACCTTTTGCAAATCCCTATTGGCCAAGGGAGAGATTGAGTCATAATGGGTTCACATTTAGGTAAGTATATTCTAAATTTGTTCTCCTCTTCTTTAGTAGATAGAAGTAGAAAAAATGTTGGATCAAATAATATTACGCCTCATATTCCATGTATTAGGGTGTTACTCATACTTACATTATTTGAATTTCCCTATACATGTATTTGATTTCTTTGCATCTAACCCCTTACTTTGTGCCACAAGCTTTGGTGAGTACTAGATTAGTTTAATTTTCTTTTTATTATCTTAGTTTAATTTCTCATTTATTATCATAAGTGAATATAGAAACCATAAGACTCTTTTAGGGTTGTTGTATGATTGTGTTAAACTTTAGGCTTTAGAACCCTACCTATCATGATGTGTTGTGGCAGATGATACAACTAATCCCCTAATTGGGTCTAGTAGATCCTCATATTGGTCATGCTCCAACTTAAAAAGTGTGTGCCCCAATAAAAAATGTAGGTGTGATCTATCTTATCCAATCCAAGATTGATTCATGTACATCATGCAATTATGATTGCATATAAGTTGCCTTACTTTTTGGAGGGGTGATAGCATGGACCTGGTTAGATGGAAATTATCTATCACCCTTTTGTGGGAGAGGAGGAGAAGGAATTTATTTCCTATGTATAATATATGACATTGAAACTTGACAGGTGGTAGTTAAGTTATGTAAAAAAAAAATATAGCCAAGGATTTAGATACATCCAGGTAGAAACCATGTATGTGGAATGAAATGCATGAACTATGAGTGATGAGTTATAAAATAATATGTTTATAAAAATTATTCCACAAGAGATATAACAAGAAATGGATAGAGAGCATGAATTTGTGCATGAATGCATACAAAAATGTAACATGTACTATGAAATTTCTAATGTGTTTAACATGATAAACTTGAAAAAAATTCCTCATGAGAGATAGAAAGGAAAGGATAGAGAACATGAAATTGTGAATGAATGTGTAGAAAATTTTGACATGTAACATAACATTGGTAACATGTTTAGCAAAATAGAGTTGGAAATTATTTTGCATGATTGAGATAGAGTATGCAAAAGGCATATTGAAATCTTGTGCATTTTTTAAATTAAATGTTGTAATATCATCCTTTATTATAACTAGTATGCATGAAATGCAAAGAATGAATATTTTTACTAACATAAGATAAACTTCATCATTCATGTACGTGATAGGACCAATGATGGTCTCCTTATTATTTACAAGAAATGTAAGAAAAAATTTAAATAAGTGAGATCCATTTTTGAAATCTGATTTTAGAATGTAAGGTGATATCTCAAAAGCAATAGGACTTAGTATATGCAACTAGGGTTTGAGAAATGATTATTTTGAAAATTTATATTGAATTTTAAAATTTAAAATGTATTTCTGATTTAAATAAGCTAGTAAAAAGTCAAAATTTTATTAGAAATTTATTGGGAAAATACCAGGACCTAGTATGGACAACTAGGGTTTAAAAGAAAATTATTTTAAAATTATTACAAAATTTTAAAATTTAATGCTAATTTATAATTTTATTAGGTAGGTAAAAATAATAAAAATATATGAAAATTTAGTAGGAATTTTATCCTAGGGTTTCAAGGGTTTTTATGCACAAATGAAGTAAGTCAGGTTAACCAAATGATTTAACCTTTTTGGGAATATTAGTGTATTATTCCTAATTTAGTTAAAGGGTCTAAGTAGTAAAATTAGTAAATAAATATTCAATAATTAAGATACTAATTTTTATAATTTTATTGCAATTTAAACTATTCTAAAAATAGTAATGAGGGTAATAAAATAAGACTTACCTGAAACTGACTGATACAACTAAGACAAAGGTTAGAATTCACTGTGTAGGATTGAGACATTATAATAAATCAGTATCTATCCTTCATTAGATGAAAGGATAGGAGAAATAAAAATAAGACACCCTAGTGTCTAGTGTTATATTCCACCTCTACCACTATTATCTTGAAGGTTTAATCTTTCTGGGTTTTATTTGCTAGGTCTATATGACCCTGCCTATGAAATTTTGATAGCTAGAAGTTTGTAAAGTTCCTTGTAGAGATGATTTTGTCCTAATACCATAGAGTCCATTATGATTTGACAAAATTTGATAAATATGTGGGTTAGTCTATGTAACATTCATTGAACATGTATCCACACCCCTTATGTTGGCACGTTACCTACATAACAATACTCTGAAGAGGGAACAATCTATATGTAGTTCTTCCACTTAATGCGCTTTGTGAAATAGTGTGTATAAAGATGTAAAATTATAAATTGGGTGTGATTGAGATGACTAGGGACTAGTGTTAGGATTTTAATAAGCTATAAATAGTATTGGATGGTTGTATGAAGAGAATAGGGAAATATGCTTGAGTAGTCTTGCTTGTATTCTTTCTTGCTTTATGATATTTTCCAACTCCTTCTAAATTAATTTTTAATGGGATTTTATAGGGATATATTGGTCATGGGTTAAATTCAATTGTGCTAGGTTGACATAATGAAGAAGAGGAATCAGTAAAACAATGGTAATCTAGGCTCAAAATGTGATTAAATAGGAGTGTTAGAAAGGGGACACCTTAGGGTCTAGTGTTATAGTCCAAGTTGGGTGCTATTGTCTGTAGGGTATGGGACTTAAGGGGATGTAATAACCATTGATAAATTGTCTCAACTAAGTTATAATTAGGTGTTGAAAGCCTATGGATAATTGGGAATCAACATAAAAGTACCTAGAAGGGTCATGAAAGCAAGCAAGAGGGACCTATGGGATGGATGTCACAAGTCATACTCAAGTTATGGATTTTTGCATTTTATATGACTACACCTCCTTTTTCTCCTTATGACCATTAATATTCACCCATAGTAGTGCTTGATAGGTTATAGAAGCATGTATGGTCTGAAATTCATCCTTAAGTTCATGTGAAGGCCTATTAGAGAGGATAAGAAGTTGGTGTATAATCTTATTTAGACATGACAGTTCTTGAAGAAGCTAATAAATATGCATCTTCGTGTTTTAAAATTCCCCTTTCCTACCCTATAGTCAACTATTAAAAATGAACAAAAGGATCTTATAAACTTGTATTAGATCTATAAGCTAGGTCTTAAGGTCATAAAACCTCCATCTCTTTAATTTTTAGGCCTCATACATTGTTTCTAGGCATTAGCATCCTTGTTCTCCACATGTCTTCTTCATATAGTCTTCTAAAACTTTTCAAGAACCTTGAAATTTCTTCAAACCTATTAGTTAGACCTAAAAGCGAGGTTTTTTAGGCTAAAACCTTCTTATCATACCATTATATCTTTGATATAAATATTTTACAATCCTAAACCTATGTTTCTAGCCCATGAAACTCACTTAGAGGTCATGAAAAACATTAAATCCCTATTTTTATACTTACCTTTCATATATGATACTTGAAAACTTAAACCCTAACTAAAATTTGAGATTATTAGACATTTAAAATATAAAACCTGAAGGATATTTCCTAAGATTGATACTCTTCTTAATATCTTGAGCATTGATCCTATGCCTACCTACAACCATCTATAGACTTCATGTACTATTTTTGAGTTCTCTTGCCTGGTAGAGGTCATAGAACCTTATAAGATAGGGTGTATACCTATAATCTAAATTTAAGGAGGTTTAAATATTTTCTCTTTGTCTTAAGGACTGTAGATATACTCAATAACCCTTATCTACTTCAATAATCTCATGATAGTCCTTATTCAAAACCTACAACCTTAAGAAGCTTTCAACTCTTACTCTCTTCCTACAGACTTGTCATGACCAAACTATGGTAATTTGAGAGTATACTTGAGATATCATATTCCCTTTCTAATATTTTCATATTGGATAATTTGTATTCATACTCACCAATCCTATAGGTGTATGTTTCTATGGTTTTGAGGCTATGTCAAACCCATCATCATATGACTTCTTCCTAAGTATTGTTTAGGAAACATTAAACCTTAATATATAGGCCCCTTAAGGAGCTTTGAGAAAATTTTGGAGTTTTGATCACTAAAAAAACCTTCTTTAAAATATGAAACTTTATAAGCTTTACTGAATCCTTGTAAATAATTTGGTTAGAATTATCTAATAACTTAAAAGATAGTTGTAGACCTTGATTTATGTGTTAAGATCATAAAAGTCTAATCTCCCTACATGTAAGATGGTAGCTTGGTCTTAAGACCCATGGAAACCTCTATATTTCCTCATTTAGCATGAGAGGAATGTTTGAAATTATTCCAATAGGCCTTGAAATCATTTTGTAGGTTATTAAAACAAGTTTTTAGGTCATTTTCCTAAATAGACTGCCTACAAAATTGTAAATTATCTAGGGAGATCTTAAGAATCTCAAAAACCATTATATTTTTGCCTATAAAACTACATTTTACGCTTATTATATATCTTGACAAAACTTAAATATTTTTAAATATCCTTATATCTTGTTAAATAGTCTTCTTATAATTGAATTATCATAATGTCTTGAGAACTACTCCATTTCTAACCTACAAGCCCTTATAAGATCTTTGAGAATCATGCTTCCCATTAATAAACAAGGTTTCAATCCTCCTTTGTCCTTGATCATGTTTGATTCCTCTAAAAATATTAGTAATAGGCCTATATGTGTGTGTTTTTGTTGAAAAACCTTTTTTTAATCTCTCTACCTTTGTGTTTCACTTTACAATCTACAAATAGTTTAGGAGGGTTCTTAAAGTGTGTTTGAACTTGTAATAAGGTTTTTATATATACATTACCATAATAATATCTTAAATCCTATATTAATATACCTATGAGCATCTTAATCATGTTTGGAACTTGTTTAAGAGGCATGGAATCTTATAAGAAGCCTGTTATAAGCCTATAAGTCTCTTGATAATGTTTTATGTACATAGAACCTTCCATTTATTCTAGGAAATGTCTTAGCACCTTGGAGGCTTTAGCCCCTAGTTTTATAAATTTTATTAATATTTGATACTTTTCCACCCATTATTATAGGTTTTCAATTAAATGTTTTGATCCTTTAACCTATTGGTATTCCCTTTAGACTATGCATACATCTTTATAATTTTACTAGCTCTAAATACAGCCTATTGGTTGATCTTAAGAAACCTTGATCACTTAAAACATGTTTTTTTAGGATCATCTTAGGATTGATTGAATTAAATACTCACATTTCCTTCTTCAACACCATGAAGGTCCTACTCAGACTTGCAACTTCCATGTTTTTAATCTTACAGGACTATAGGTGCCTTGTAGGATCCTAAAAGCTATTTTAAACCCTAATATTATATACATGTTTTATACATGCTTTAAAAATTTTAATTTAAAACCATGAACCTTCATAAAATTAATCACAATATTTGAGAAGGTTATTAGGCTCTTGAGGACCATTACAAGTCTTGAAACTCAAATCTACTACTTTTCTTCTATATAAGCCTACAAGCTTTTCTTCTTATTTAAAATAATTATTGGATCAAAAATTTCATGATCATGTCTTAATGACATATTTTAATCCTTGATAAATATTTGGGGATGTTTTTTTAACCATCTCTATGCTCTTATATCTTCAAAAAATTTGTAAACTACACCTTTGAGATTTTAGGATTTAGTGGGGTTTTAGACTATATGCCATCTTTTCCCTGAAGCAACATGATTAGGAATATTCCCCATCAATATAAAAATAATTTATAGGATATTTAAAACCATATTAACCCAATACCAAACTTTTTTTTACCAATTCATTATCATTACAAGGATGGGACATGACGAAGAAGCCTAGTTTCTTGCAAACAAACTTGTAGAATTGTTTTAGGATATGTTCTTTCTACTTCAATCTGATCTTATTCATTTAAGATTATTTATTTGAAAAATTATGATCTTATTAACTTATTCAAAACTTTTTTCCCCTTGATATAGACAAAATGCCTTGACAACTCATTAAAACACTGTAACATCCATCAACAAGCACAATTCTCTCTTCAACCTTCGTTAATGACTAGTTTGAAGGATATTTGATATGGATTTTATATTTAGATATTATCACCTTGAAAATGATGTATTTATCACTAAAACCTACAAGTAATAACTTTTATCATGTAAAACAACATATTCTCATTGGAAACCTCAATAATGTCTTCAATATGTATTAGATCTTTCGATAAAGCCTTCTCAGCTCTACCTTTTGCTCTAAAAAGGTTCTACAAACCCTTTGAAGACCTAAAAACTCATCTCTATCATGAAAAAACCTATATTTCAAGCCTATAAATTCTCTTTTAATATCTTTAAGACCTTATTTTGCATGCTTACAACCCTACAAACTCACTTATGATGCCTTTTAGGTATGTTAACCTTCCAAGGGTGAATCCATGTCATAGGATCCAAGAATGATTTTTTATTGAGTTATGAGACTTGGATATTAATCCATATGATTTAAATTCTTTCATAATATTCACCATGAGATGGTCAATGATTTTCCAAATCCTTACCAACACCCTATAACTACCTTGCATGAAGATAAAAATGTAAAAATGTGATTGACTTTCCTTATGAACTCTACAAAACATGGCTCCTTGGACCTTTAATAGGACCTTGAAACTTTTTATACCTATAAACCTAGCTTGATGTTCCTTAATATTTGAAATTGTATGAATGCCATGAAAAATATCTTGAAGATATTTAATGGTTTGATCATGGCTTGATGTGATATTTTCCACATTGAGAGAATTGAAGTCCACTAAGAAATAGGAATGGAGGGAAACAATCTAGTTAAATGCATTCTTTGACCATTGTATAGATTAGAGATATTATGAGGGGTATTAAAATATCAAAGTGACACTATGACACATTTTAGACCTCTTATCCCTTTAAAACGACCTTAGTGAGTGACTTAATACCCCTTTGACCTTATTATGACCTATGAGTGCCTTTTATTACCCTTTTGATGTTGATATTTGGCCTAAAAGGAGTGATATTAAACAATGGCATATAATTAAAATGTAAAAAGGGTTAAAAGTAAAAAAAAAATTATGTAAATGCCTAATAATGTGGATGAATATTATTAAAATAATGAAAAAGTGTGTTTGTTATATCCATATTTATATATTATAAATATTGGAATGAAATCTTGTATATGGGCATGAAAAATATATAGATAAAACAACCATATCAAATACTCCGAACCTAGAAGCATTTGTAGAAAGGTTGAGATGGGGGCATATGTTATATATCTAACATGGGGTATAGTTTATATATTTTAGTGTCATGTATTTAAACATTTAAAATACACAACCAAGGGTAGAAGGGCCCATAAAAATGAATAAGAAATAAATATTGGGCCTACTATTTTATCCTAAGATAAAATTAATAAGGCCAAAATTTTAATTGTAGATTTGAATAAACACACACACACATAAAGAATAAATAAAATAGGCCCATGGGAATTAAAAAACAATATGTAACGAGAAATAAAAAATAAGAGGACCAAAATATCAAGAAAATAATGAGAGTGATGAAAATACAAAAAAAATGTTAATAATCCCTTTATTCAAGGTAATCACCAATATGCACAAAAAAATACTTAAAATTTTGTAATAAAAAGGTTTGAACCAATATTATATGTCTACATAATACCCTAATTTGATATGTTATTGTTGAATACATGGGTCAAAGTAAAATTATATTGAATTGAATCATGCACCTTGAGTTACAATATGGATAAAAGAAGGAATTTATTTTTCATGCATCCATCCACACATTTGTCATTCCACTAAATTTAGTATACTTACCAATAATTTAATTTACTAATAAGTAATCAATGTCATATATACTTAGTGTGAGTATTTCAAAATCAAATTTCAATTGAAATTAAATTAAAATGAGCATATAAATAAATAGACCTTATTTTTATGTGAACCAAATGTTTTCAGAACTTGAAAAATAATGCACCCTATTTCATTTTTTTTGTTTATTACATTTTAAAAACCTTTCTAACAAGTAGTAAACATAGAATACACTTATGTGGGATTTTTTGAACCTTGTCTACTTCTTGATCAAGAAAGGAGATATATTTTCTCTAAATAGAATGCCCAAAATTTTCTTAGTATATTTTTTTCAACATATTTTTGAAAATACTTTGATATATTCCCCACTTTTAAACTTAGGGATTGAATAAATTATTCCTACAATCATTCATCTAAAATTAATATATTTACCAAAACCATGTGTTGTAATATTGTATATATCAATTACCATTTTAAAAATTTCATAAAACATATGTAACTATTGTAAAATATTACATATAGAGCCCCATAGTAGGATAGATGGGAAACCAATAACCCCTAAGAGTCATGTCACATAGGATAGATTACATCATGTAAAGCTCAATGAAAAATAAATAAATCTAGTGAATATCATTATAGTATCCCATAGGAAATATAACATCATATAAATTTTAATGTAAAATAAATTACTCTAGTGAGTATCATTGTATAGAAAATTGTCCTCATGTAAGGCCCAATAGGTGTGTACTCCTATAATGAGGATTATATGGTGATGGGGAAAATATTATGACCCATTTTAGACATATTATGAGATATGTGCATGTGTCCATATGACAATAAGGTAATATAGATAATTTCATGATAAGGTCCATGGGTAGATGCATCCTTCTATGATGATGATGGTGTGTGGGGAAACAAAATTACTTAATGTATCTAAGAGGATGGATAAAAGTACATACCCACAATGTAAAATAATTCTCAAAGTAGTAATACATATCTATATATGTATCATGAATGAATGCCAAGCATGTGTCTGTATATATGTAAGATGATATCATAAATTTATGAATAATAAATGTAAGCATGCTAGACACAAGTGTGTGATAATAACCTTATATAAGATATATGTTAGTATAGGACTTATGGAGTATATATTTGGCTATTGTTCCCTATAAGAAAATATAATATGTGAGCACTAAAGTTCTTAGGAGAGGTGAGTATAATAATGGTAAGTATATCCTTGTGGGCACATAATATATAAATTTAATATACCATAAGGAACATACATGTATAATTCCCATGTTGAAATTGTATAAATAATGATCCCTAATGTATGATATATATTCATATATGTAAAAATTATGCTAATAATAATGTGCAAAGATGTAAAATGTGTATGTGGCATAGCCTTCCATTAATGTAATAATGAAATGCACATAACTAATGTGGCTCCATGAAATAATATGGTATCAATGAGACTCAATGAGATATAGGGTATTTCCCATGTGAGCAAAAAGGTATGTATATATATGCATAATCAAGTAAATCTCAATCTTAATGTATATATGCAAAAAAAATTGGATTTCCTCCAAGTGGAAATATATGGTTAATAATCTCTATGGTTATAAGGAAAAATAATTTTTCCATTGTATATAATAATCTCAATTAGATATGTGGATTTTATGTTTCCCACAATAGAAAATAAAAATATATTCCGTGTAGATGAGGTGCCTCTAAGAAGAATATATATACTAATGAATCACAATCATATTGTAAAACCATGGATGGTATGGTACCAAGGTGTAATATATGTGAAAGTATTGATCCATGCAATAATAACATGTATATATCCATACAAACATGCCAAATTTATATGATAGAAATATATTATGATTTATTTAAAGTAGCTCTATATAGTAAATGGAAAACTAAAAATATGTTACCTTATAAATCCACTTGTGTAGAGAATCCCCTAAAATTAATGCATGTCACCAATGCTACCATGTCTCTCAAGGTGTAGAGCAAGAAAGTATCCACATAACATCTAAATGCCCATAAATATATATAAACTATATAGCCTTCATCTCACTTACTCAAAGTATATCATGAGTATAAAGTACAAAAAACATGAATATATTAACCTATAGTGTAGATAAATAAGTATGATATGTATCATATGACCAAGATAAAGGAAAATAATTATTTGACTTTTAATTTTAAAAATATTTTCAAATTTAATAGTGAAATCACATAATAATTTTATAATAAGGATGTATCAATGAAGCACTAATCGAGTTGATTATTAATGTATAATTTTTCCCAAAGAATAATTTCATATTTATGAGTAGTCAAATGCAACATACTGATTTAAATTTTTTTAGGAATAATGGAGTTTTATTCCTATTTTAGTTAAGGGTCTATATTAATAAATAAGTACAAAATATAGCAATAATTATAGTCCTAGTTTGTGCAATTATTTATCTTTTTCACCTTTATAAAAATAGGAAGAAATATAACTTAGATATAAAATAGATTAAGGTAGCTAATACAAAGGTTTAAAATGGTTATGCAGGATTGGGAAGGTGTCATAAACCTAAATCTATATTTCAGTCAACAAAAGGATAGGAGCATCAAAAAGTGAATGCTTTGGTGTTCGACAGTGTTTCCCATTCCTACCATTGTTGTAAAAACTAATCACAAAGACCTAAAACTATTTTTGTAGTTGTATTATGCCTATGTGAGCCTACCTATGAAAAATTGAGGATTGCTTATTGATTGAACTCATTGTGGAGCTAATTTAGTCTTTAAACCCTAACCCTCCATCATGTTTGATAAAATGATATTTGACTCACTTAAGAAAGATTTAGGGTTAGTATGTAAAATTTAGTAAACATGTAATCCACACCTCTTATGTGTGCATGCTTCCTAAATACCAATACTCTAAAGAGGGATCAAGCCATATGTAGTTCTCTGAACTAACACATTTGTGCAATAGTGCGATGTAGATGCAAATTCCAATTTGATATTATTTGAGGTGGCTAGGGACTAGTATGAGGATTGAGTATGTTTGTAGTTATGCTGGGTGATTGTGTGTAGAGAGTAGGGAAATTTTCCTTAGTGCTTTGTTTGTATTCCTTATTGATTTATAAGTATGGTCACCCCCTTATAAATGAGCTTTAAGTAGGATTTTATAGGGAATAATTGGTCGTGGGTCAAATGTATTTGTGTTAAGCTAACCTAATTAAGGATAAGGAATAGCTGAAAATGATTATTAGGGCTCAAATTGAAAAAGGATAGGATCATTGAAAATGGGACACTTTGGTGCCCAATGCTATAGTCAAAATTGGGTACTCTTATCCTATAGGATTAGGACCTAGGGGAATAGGATTGGCATGGGGAACATTATTTGGCTGAGGTGGAATGACTGTTAAAAAGGTTTTGGATGGATGTTAATGAGAAAAAATGTATCTAAAAGGGTCATAATATCATACAAAAAGGACCTATGGATGGGTTATTGTAAGCCACACTCAAACCACTAATTTTGAAATTTTATATGACTATATTTGCCCACTTTTTATTTTAGTGATGTACCAAAGTGAAATACTAAGATAAAGTAAAAATAGAAAGCATAATTGAACTTAAATACAAGGGTTAATCCCATGAAGATGTGTGATGTTGAGTGTGCATATAGGGAGCATATTGTGAAGCATAAATCTTCAAGATAAAACAAGGAGTAGATCAGTTCTTACTAGACATGCTATGTTTAAAATAATAACATAGAAGGTTGGGTAAAAGAGAGAGGAAGAGAAAGGAATGAATACACATCATGAGGTACATGGACTAATACAAAGATTTTTATGATGTTGAGTTATGTTGAGTGATGTTGGTTATGTGTTGTACCAAGAGTAATATCATGAATGGGGATGAGTGTTCAATTCCCTGAGGGTGGCTCAAGAATACAAAGGTTGGCTCTTTGGCTCCATCATCACCAACTATGTAGTGAATCTATGTGATCATGTGTTTGTTAATTAATATTTGGATTGTGTGTCCAATCCCTCTAATTAGGTGGCTCAAGAATACAAATGCTATCTATTATTGTGGATCCATCATTGCCCACTAAGTGTGAACTATGAAATGATATCAGTGTGATTCTATGTTGTATGAGATGGCTCATGAATCCCATGAATTATCTATAATATAATAATGTGTAATAGATAGCCTAATGTGTACTAATAACTAGGCTAATTTGGGCCACTCTAAAAGATGGAGATTAGGCTTGTTTAAAAGCCACTTCAAAATTGAGAACTAGTGTTATATGAAAGCCACTTTGAAATGATGCCAACCACCTATATATGGAATAAGGCATGCAAATACTAAGAATACCTAGGTAATGCAATGAGTTTGAAAAAAAATAAGGCAAATTTTCCATGCACAATTCCCATAATAATTGGTGTCTATAACATGGATTCTAACCTAAAAGTTGTACCAACTACCTAATCTAAAACTATTAATGAGAGCCATCATGCCATGCATGATGCCCCTATATCTAGACAATCTGAGTAAAACTATACTGAAACTACCCAATCTAAACTAAATTGTAGCTAAAAAAATATAATTAACCTTACCTTTCTATTTGTTTATAAAATTTTTGGTTTTTAGTTGTTTGGATAGAAGCACCAAAAAGTGGACACGTTGGTGTCCAGTGTTGTAGTCCTAATATGGTTCTCCTGTCCTTTACTATTTTTGATGACTATTCTATATTCATCACTATTTTTTTGGTATGTTCTTTATGTTTTGAATTATGATTGCTATTTTGAGTGTTCTAAAAACTAATTTTGACCAGTAGAAGGCTTTGATCTCTATGACAAAACCCTTATATATTTCCCCATCTTTTGAGGGTAGGAGTGAAGACCTTGTAATAACTGCCTTCAAAATAAATATCCCCATAATTGTGTTATGCTACAAAATACATGTTATATTAATGATGATCAAAAATATGTCTCAAGATATAGCATAGTTTGTGTTGGAGATTATTAGATCAATAGGGTATGCCTAGATAGATGTAACAATGTAATAACATGTACAATATACAAAAATAAAACTAGAAATCTAGTTAGTTGTCAAGGAGGGATGGAGCATGATGTCCATCATGGCATATAAGAAGGAAAGATAATGCATGATGTGGATCATGTCATTTCAAATAATTGAGAAGTAAATAAGTAAACAAGCATGCAAGGTAATAAGCAAGAATCATACAAAATAGGCCAAGGGGCCAATCAAATAAGGGACATGGGCACATGACACTCAAAATGAGAAATCAATCATAAAATTCATGTTTAAATTTCCACATACACATACAATTACAAACAAATAATATTGGCATGAAGGCCACAAGCACATACAAGAGTACAAGCAAAAGACATTAGAAAATGCCTTAAGGCACACACAAGAAATATTACAAGAACTAAGAAATTCAATCACATCTAGATACTCAAATCAATAAATAAAGGCATGTAAATACTAAAAATACTATATCATCTAACTAATCAAAGCAAGAAGTGAAACTATATAGAACATCTCACACAAGACTAGGTAGATGCTAAGAAACACACAAGTACTATATATTAGTGAGTGTCGATAGAATAATATATGTAAGTTAGTAATTAATGTACATCAACATGATAATTAGAGTGTGTGTTATAGGAATGACATAACCTAGATGGTGTAGTCATGTAGAAGATGCCCCCAGTGGGTAGACATGTCAATCTATGTCTCGAATGTAAAATCAGGATGCCCCCTCAATGGGTAGAGTGAACCAATCAAGGATTTAGGTGTCACTAAACACACTCAAATACGATCAAGTGAATCATGGTAATTTAGATAATTTGACAAAATATAGCATAGAATAGCAAAATGTATGTCTAGCATGGTAGTAGAAATGTAAAGCATGGATAATGTGTATAACTGAAGAGTTTTTGGTGTTTTGAGTTATTTGAATGTTTTTGTATATTGACATGTTATATTTTTTTTTGTATTTTGAAATATTTTATATTTTTTGGTATTTTTAAATATTTTATTATTTTTGGTATTTTGTAATAAGTTATGTACAAGTAATCATAAGAAAACTATATACAAGAAATTGAAAAGAAACTATATATAAGTAAGCTAAGAAATTATGTACAAGAAAGAATGAGAATAAATGATGCTAACTAATGAGTCTCATAAGATAATCCCTATCATGTTGTTCTATATCAAGGAGAGGGATCATGCATGATCATCAAGCATGATGGAAGGGTTGAGACTATGAATCTAAAAGCTATGTATGTTGTAAGTGCTTTCAAATATCTATAGTGTAAATTGACTGTTGGGTCCCCCTGTAACTCTGAGAAGTGGATGCAACTATGGGGATCTTAGGGACCCATTTAGTAGTATAAGAAGCTCTTTGAAAATGTGTTCTATGTGTAGAGGCATGAGACCTCAATGATATTGCCCTGGGTGTGAATACTATAGTTGGAAATTGTTTAGAGTCCTAAAATTATCATTGATGTAGTGTTCAATCTAAGAGAGGCCTCCATGGAAGTAATTTAAATTTTTGTGCTAGTGAGGGAGGCCTTGACTGTGTTTGAATCTCAATTGGAGGAAGAACTATAACTAGTGGAGGACCTGAAACTATATCAAAAGGGGTGTTAACCTGAGTGACAAAGCTATAGCCATGGGTGTAATCAACCTACCTATCTTCATAAACTTGGGTGATAACATGTAATACATGATATAATATAGGCATACATCTAGTAGTAGGTGTGGGAAAAGAGCTAGGTGAACCAAGTTTGAAGGGAGGAGGAAAAGAAATAACCACTAGTGTTTTCTTATGTCTAGTAGTAATATAGAGATAATTGAAAGTATCCAAAGAGTTAGATACATATAAGTAGAAACCATGTATATGGGATGAAATGCATGTAATTAGAGTTATAAATTTTATATCAATATGATTATAAAGAACATTCCATGTGAGAGATAACAAAAAAGGGATTGAGAGCATAGAACTTTACACTAATGCATAAAAACTTTGACTTGTAGCATGACATTTCTAACATGTTTATCAAGATAGAGTCGAAAATTATTCAACATGAGAGAGAGAAAGTATATAAAATAAATAATTAAACTGTTTATTAAATAAAATAAAACATTGCTTTGAAGGAAAGGGATCTTAACATGTTTAGCGATAAATTTCTTAATATCATCCCATATTATAAAAATTAGGCATGAAAGGGAAAGAATGAATATTTGTATTAACATGTTGTAACCTTCATCATTCATATACATGATAGGAATGAGTTTGGACTCCTTATTGTTTGTAATAAATATTTTGAAATAAATGAGATCCATTTTTTATTTTATGTGAAATCTAATTTAATTAAAACAAGAAATTGGAATATGCATTAAAAGGATACGAAGTTCACTAACATGTAAGGTGATACCTCAAAAGTATAGGGACATAGTATATTCAACTAGGGTTTAAAAGAAATAAATTTTAAAATTACTATGGTGAATTTTTAAAAATTATTGTAAAATTTTGATTTATATATGTAGGAAAAATCAGAAGAATATTGCTAAAATCAGCAAGGAATTTTCCCTAGGGTTTTTGTGTGCAAAAAAAGTAAGTCAGGTTCACCAAATGATTTAAATTTTTTGGTAATAATGGAGTTTTATTCCTATTTTATTTAAGGGACTACATTAATAAATTAGGTACAAAATATAGAAATAATTATAGTCCTGATTTATGTAATTGTTTATCTTTTTCACCTTTCTAAGAACAATAATAAATAGGAATAAATATAACTTAGCTAGAAAATAGACTAAGGCAACTGATATAGAGGTTGAAAATGGTTTTATAGGATTGGGAAAGTGTTATAATCCTAAATATATATTTTTATTTGACAAAAGAACAAGAGCACAAAAAAGTGGATGCTTTGGTGTCTGACACTATTATATGTTCCTACCACTATTGTCCAAACTGATCATAGAGACCTAAAACTATCTGGGTAGTTATATTGTGCTTACGTGATCCTTCATATGAAAAATTGAGAATTGGTTGTTGATGGAACTCACTATGTATCTGATTTAGTCTTCAAACCCTAACCCTCCATCATGCTTGATGAAATGATAGTTGAGTCACTTGATAAAGGAGAGTTAGTGTGTAAGATGTATTAAACGTGTAATCCATACCCATTGTGTGGGCATGCTTACTACATAAAAATAATCTGAAGAGGAATCAATCCACATGTATTTCTCCCACCTAATGTGCTTTGTGTAATAGTGTGATGTGCATGTAAATGCCAATTTGATTGTATTTGAGGTGGCTAGGGACTAGTATGGGGATTTGAGTATATTTGTAGTTGTGTTGGGTGACTATGTGCAGAGAATAGGGAAATTTGACTTAGTTATTTTTTTATATTATTTCTTACTTTATAATTTTGGTCATGCCCTCGTAAATGAGGTATAAGTGGGATTTTATAAGGAAAAATTGGTCACAAGTCAGATGTATTCATGTTAGGCCATTCTAATTAAGGATAAGGATCAAATGAAAATGATTGTTGGGGATCAAAGTGTAAGATAATATGAGTGTCAAAAATGGGACACTTTGGTGCTCTATGTTATATTCCAAATGAGGTGCTCATGTCCTATATGCTTGGGACCTGGGGGGATAGGATTGGCATAAGGAATACTATCTGGCTTAGGTGAAATGACTATTTAAAATATTCTAGATGATTGGTAAGGTGAAAAAAGTTATCTTAAGGGTCATAAGATCATAAAAAAAGGACTTATGGATGGGGTGTCTCAAGCCACACTCAAACTACCAATTTGGACATTTTATATGACTACACATACTAAGTATTAAAATTAATATGTTATAGACAATGATAATATAATCATCAAATGAGATAGTCATCATGGAAAGTGTGCTAAATAAATAATAGAACTTCCAAATAATTGAGTTTCATAATCTAGATAGATCATATGTAATCAAACTCTAATTATGTCATAATAATATCAAGTCATAGATGATTAGGTGTAGGAATTCATAAGCATGTTCTGAAATCAAAATAAGAAAGTGTCATGATATGAAATAAAGAAACATGTATCATAAAAATAATTTGTATAAAAAAGGAAATATTTAAATATATATGAGACGAAGCCCATGTTATATTGTGTGAGGGATTAATACATATGTGGGGTTTGTAAGGACACCCCAACTATAGATCATCATGTATTAAATCATCATTGTCATGATTGAAATATTAAGTGTGTATATACAATATTTTTCAGATTTATCATTTATTGACATTTTATCTCTTGTAAGAACCTATCAAGTCTCAATATCTTTGAGTGCATGCCTTAAGGGGTGTACCATTAAAGGGGTTGGTATATATTTTGTGGTTCATAGGATTTTTGGTCCATATACCATTACCTAAAACCAATACAATCTATTTTCATCCAACTTCCTATGTAATTAAAACCCAATTATACACTTCCCTAAGAAATTCACCATCCAAAATAGCCCCTATCTAAGCATACATCCATTTTCTTCATTTTATAAAAACATTGCCCTGGTCAATATTTTGTGAATTCAATGCATGTTATGGAACTATGTTAGCCCAACTGACCTAGTTTGAGGCTTAACAACTTTATTTACTACTAAATAGGATCTACCAAGCCAACCTTATTTTAAAATTCCCTAGGAGGGTTTAAGGTTAATCCTTAGCTATAAACACCCATTTCACTTCATTTCTAAAGAGAGTATTATTCATTTGAACATCATTACAGTTTGCCAATCTACTTATATTATCATTTCAGGATTTTATTGCTTAAGGTTTTACCTTGGAGTAGTAGCATTATTCTTGTAGAGGTCTTCGATTCATGGTACAAGTATTTTAGCTTAGATCTAATCTATCCTTGTGATCCTTAAAAACCAAAACAACCTATTGTAAATAATTGTTATTTAAGGGAGATATTGAGGCATAATGAGTTCACTCCATTAAGGTAAGTATTCCTATATCTTCATGTTGATAGGTATACAATTCAAAATTAATGGATTAAAATATATCTCTTCTTTCTTAGATTACTTCTATATTGTCTTGCATATAATTATATCTGATTGTTATATGTTTATTGTATTCCCCCCTCAATATCACAAGCTATGGTAAGCATTATATTAACTTGTATGTTCATTTACTATATTATCTTCTATGTTCATTTATTATATTACATTATTTCCTTTCATTACATTATAAAACCTAGCTAGGGTTATTTCACAATGGCATTTAACTAGACACCTTGGAAACCTCTCCTTTGGTATTGTGTAGTAAAAGATCCCTTAGTTAGGTTTAATGGATCCATAATTAGTCATGACCCTAGTACAAAAAATTATTGCTAGCATATTTTTAGTTTATTACCCTCTCCATTCTTAGATATTACTGAGTAGGATAAGTTATAGATCTATCTTATTTCATTTGCATACATTTTGATGAAATTGACATGAATCTAATCCTTGAAATTTTTTATTTTAATTTAAATTCAATTGGATTGGGCCTATAAATATATTTTCATACTCTGTGTTCATTGTTTTTAAACTTCATCGAGCTTATCGACCTAGTTTTGATTTATGTACATAAGTCTTTCAACTTCATCAAGCCTATTGAACTAGTTATGCTTTCTATGTATAGGTTTTTCAACTTCATAGATCCTGTCAACCTAGTCCATATTTTTTAGTGTAGGGTATAATAATTCATTGATCATGTTTTCCTAGTTATGTCTTATGTGAAGGGTTTTTATTCTTAGAAAACTAGATAAAACTAATTGATTCAATCATTTTTTCTACCTTCTATGTCTAACTGAATTAGCCAGCTCAATTAAGTTCATTTATGTATTTCATTTTTAAATAACATAATAAATATAATCAATCTAAATTTATTTTCATATTTTTATTATTTTTTAAAAAATTGGATCGACTAACTTGATTTTGTTCAATAATATTATTTTATACCTTTACAGGATCAAAAACTCACCTAGATGACCTAGTCAAATAACAACTCAACATTCTTAGGAAAAGATACTAGATCTTATCCAATATACCAGATTCACTCTAAATAGTCTAGTATTTACACTATGAATTTTAAACCAAATTATATTTTAATATATTTTAGTTACAATTTAAATTCTATACTTTATTATCATTTCTATAAAATTGTACATTAATAGTCAACTAGATTGACCAGCTCAATCTAGTTTTGTGCCTATTTTATGATAAGAAAAGTAAGTCACCCTTTCAAATTATTTTTTTATATCCTTATTTTATAATATACTGAGTTTATCAACTCAAATTTTGTTTTGTCATATTTATCCAACTTGATTGACCCGCTCAATCTTGTTTTGTGTGTTTCACTTTATAGCTTAAGCAAAGTAAATTAACTTATATTTGATAGTAATTACAATCACCTTATATTTTAGTTGGTTTCTTATTTATTTTATTTTATAAACTATAACTTGGATTTTTAAATATTTATTTTTTACTTTGTTTGGCTTTCCCTAAAAAGTATATACTGGTAGTTTTAAAATTATGTAGCTAATATCATGAAGGGTTAAGTGATATTTTGTTTAAGGTCTTTGTTTATCATTTATAGATATCATGGCATCAGGGGATTTCCTAAATACTCATATCCATATTTAATAACTAAACATTATATTTGTTTTCCACATACCTCATAATATTTTAGAAATGCCTAGGATTTCCCTTTGTATTAAACCTTAGGAATCTAACCATCTGTTTGATTGTCTAGTGCATTAGTTAGGGATTAGAATCAAGAAGTTACTTCTATATTACACTTTAAATTGGGTTTAGTGGGATATGATAATGGTAATTCCTCCATATTTATTATTTTGAAACATTTTGCCAAAACTATCTAATGGACAAACAAGTATCTTTAGAAGCCTACATTATCAATCACAACTTTTAGAATAACTTCTTGATCTTTTTCTCAAACAAATGATTATCATCATAGTCACAATATTGTTAATTATTATTTTTTATTTTATTTTATATTTTATACTATATTAACCAACATTGATACAACTTTTATGTTGCATGTTTCAATTAGATCGACTAGCTCAACCTAGTTTCCTATGTGCTTAGCTTTATTTTCTATATTTAGAAATAAATCATTAGATTCTAAACCATTAAAAAAATTATATAATATGAAAATAGATCAAAAATATTGATTTAGTAAAATTATATACTATTTTATTTTCTTACTTTTTCAACTTAGTCAAAAAATTTAACCTAGTCAACCTACAGATTGTTTTATTTTTTTGTTCTTCCAACTAGGTTGACTAGCACAACCTAGTCAACCTATAGACTATTTTTTCCTATTTTCCTAAATATATTGATAAGTTATACCTAGTCTTATTCTATATTTTTACTTTATCACTCATTTTATACTAGATAAATTAACTTGACCTAGTTTGATTCCCTATTTTTTGGTATCCTATTATTCTAACCAGACGGACTAGGTCAATCTTGTTTATTTTTACTTCTAGATTTTCATTTCCCTAATAAGTGTCTAAATAATATTTTCATCATGAAACATATATTTTAAAAATATACATAGTAAAATAAAACTAACAAGATGATATTTACTAATCCTCATAAACCCTATAAGACACATTTACAATATCATGCAATAGCTAATCCAGATCTTAGCAATATCCATGTTACTACTAGAACTACCTACTATGTTACTCCTCCCTAGTCCACTTCCCTTAATATTTTATTCCTAAAAATATTAGAGGATGAAATTGACCTTTAGTATACAACTAAAATGATCCTCTTCATTAATGAGACCTTCAACATCAAGGTAAGGATACCATAGTGATTTATAACCTCATCATAAGAATTATATTAAATTTATATCAAGTCATCATAAGAATTATATTACACCTTTTTCCTCACTCTTATATCCATATATTTACATGAAATCATCTTACATGCCTTCTTCATCCTCCATGCCAACCATTTCTACAAACATGACATCAACTTCACCTAGATTTTCTATAGGATTTGGATCAGGGCATCATAAGAATTATATTACACCTTTTTATTTATTATTATATCCCTATATTGACATGAAATCATTTTACATGCCTTCTTCATCCTCCATGCCAACCATTTCCACAAACATGGCAAGTGTGACTTTTAGTGGATCTACTCAAAATTCCCACAATAATGCTTAGTTCCATGTAAAAAATAATGCATCTAAAATGATTGGTGCCTCTTAAACTATTACAACCTTTTATAATTCTATTACATCCCATGTTTCTTTCCTAGTCAAAATAACATTAACACTAATTAATTTTTATTTTAAAATTTAAATCAAAAGACTACTTTTCCAACTATTAGTGTCAAACAAATGATGCAAATTAATAAATAATTAATTCATTTCCAAAATCAACCTCAACCTACTCAATGGGGAATACAAACTCATAACATCCCCACCCTCAACCTCCCCTTAAATATTCACATGGTAAGCTAATCCCACAACCTCCACTTATTAACAATTTTATTAAACACTTATAAAATGAACCTTGAATACTTCAAATTGAATACATTGGCATAGGTGGTATAGTTCCCATAATCACTTATAATAAATCCATTGATCTAGCCTTACATTTGAATACTTTTTGAAATTTATATAAAGATTAGGTTAAACTTAGTACTTTTATTTCCACCTATCTATTAGCTAAAACTTTTTTAGGTGATTTTTTATATCGGTGTAATCAAATTAAAATTCATTATATATCTAGCCTAGAAGACTTAGTCAATAAATTGGTTTAATAATTCTAAATTATTGAGTCATAAAAATCATTTAGCTTATTTTATCAATTATAAACAATTAAAATCCGAAATAGCACAAGTTGTTATCAAATGATGAAATCCTTATCTAATGATAATATATTTAACTTATTCACTAATTCTCTTCACTCCAAATTACAATATCATGTGAGGAGTCTTTCTCCAAAATCCTTAGAATAATCCATCCACAAAGATAAACATCAAGATTTCCTTATACAATAATTTGAGCATTTTCACCCTCTAATGGGAACTCAAATGATCATGAAATCTAAAAATTGACATGCAACTAATGATTATGTTATGGATTCCTATGATTCCATACACACCATTCAAGTTGTTTCTCCAATTAATCTCATGGAGCCTAATACTTCATCATCAATATCCAACAATTATCATCTTAATTCCACATTTTCTCAAGTACATAATGTAGATGTCTATAAAACACTTTCCTTATTAGAGATTCAAAATAAAATACCTTGACCTTCACCATGATATCTTGATCCTACTCTCCCTAGCAAACATTCATATGATCCCAAATAAATTGGTTTAATGCAAGTTAGGGCCATTCTCATGAAACTTTTTGCCAACTAAGAAACTTTTATATGGATTATGTCTTTGGACCTAATTTTGATCATGAATTACTCATATGTACATGTCAATAAGATTATAATGTAGTAGCTTAGGCCCATAAAAAACATGAAACTTTGAATCAATAAAATTCTCATTTAGATATTTACAAGGATCCCCTTCCTAATCATCAAGTTAACACTAACCAAACTCCTACTACCAACAATGTCAAAATTTGTGTTGATGCTAACATGAATGATGAAAATGTTTTTAATATAAATAACACAAAGAGAGTAGTTTCCTATATTGACCATTATCTAGCTTCTATTTGTAATTATTTTCCAAAGTTTTACATTGTTTAATATTATACCCATCTCATCTCATGAAATTGAGGCATGCAGAAATAACTTCAATAAATTCAACAAACTCAAAAGTGTCAAATCTAATGATATAATTATACAATACCTTGGATACCATTGATAAAAGTTCTACTCTAATTTTAAATAATACACCTCACTTGAAAATCCCAAAACCTTATATAATTGGTACTTCTTCTTCTCAAACACAAGAAATAACTAATGATTCAACCACTTCATCTAAGACAACATAATCAGATACAATCAGTCAACCCACATTAACCAAATATAAAAAATTCACCTTACCAACATCAATTTTAATGCACTTATGCTACACCTAAAATGATTTATAAAAACACTATGCACCTTTATTTGATAAAATTCTAATATAATATGATGAATGGGATCCTATATCCAAACTTCCACATCTCCTATATCAAACCCTTTCTTATAACTCATGATAACTTTACCTCATCATCATAATCATTTAATTTAAATTTTATTAAAAATTAAAATCCCTAATCCCCCACATGTGGGGTAATAATATACTTTGTTAGGGTCTAAAAATAACAGCATTCAGTAATGTGAAGCAATGTCTATTAATGTTAATGAAAAGGTCAACACTTCTCTTTCACTAAAATTCCTTGTCTCTTCCATGATTATCAATGAGATATTTTTCCATGTGGATTATCCTTAATTATTATTTAATGTCCAAATAGGAGATATCAAATTAAATCATGCATTAATTGATCAAGGTTTAGGCACTTTCAGGGATTACATTGATTTTATTAAAACACTATGATATTTCAAATTTAATCTCAAATCTACTCAATTTACATGTCAATAATATGATATAATATAAATAAATAAATTATGATGTGTTTTACTTCCTATTATAGTTATACCTATCATGATTTGTGTCAAATTCATGACATTTAACTTCCCACTTTCTTCTAATATTTTAATCAATCAACCTTGGACACACTGCATGAAAGTAATAGCCTCACTAGCATGATAATGTCTTAAGTTTCCTTACAATGATCATATATATATATATATATATATATATATATATATATATATATATATATATATATATATATATATATATATAATATTCAAGGAGATATTTATCTTTATAATTTTGAATAATTATAATAATTAGGTGTTTTTAAATTACCTACACTCAAACCTTTACCTAGCATCCCATTTTATGAATCACAATGTTTTAATTATCATGTCAACTCTAATATAGGTTATTTTGGTCATCATGAATTAATAGGAAATATACCACCTAATATTTTAGATTCAAATTATGATGAAATAGATGATATTAATTTTAAAATCAAAACTTTTAATCTCTCTCCTAACATAATCACTCAATTACCTCATTCTCTACAACCTTGGTCTCATAAAAAAACTAGTAGAATTTTGATCACTCTAATAAAATCTAAACACTCCATTCATCGTGCCTTTTTTATTGATAAATTAATTAACACATGTACCATTGAACTTAATATTCAAGATTATGATGATGTATATTACTTAGATGATCCATTTTTAGCTATATTTTCTCAAGTTAAAAATGTGGAGATACTTAGATACCATTTTTTAATATAACATTCTCTTAGTTTTATTCAGGTAGTTCCTTCTCCTTATATAGTAATTGATATTATTCATTCTTATTATGTTAATAGGTTTGAGATGGATAACACACACTATTTATTAATTTAATGTTTATCCTCTTTAGATTATGCTTCTTGACCATGATAATACCTTACTGATTCACTAGATATCATAACCCTTCCATCTTACTTCCTTCATAGATGTTGGATGCACTACACTGACACACTATGAGCTCATCTCATGATGTGGCCTAGGATAATCATGATCCTATTTTTATTTCTCCTCATATTGGATATGGCATACTACTTTTTCCTAAAATTTACCCTCTACTAGCATGATGGGAAGATTATCCATATTATGAGATCCATAGTGTTGTTGGTCATTGGGCCAAGGATTTTCATGCATATTAGTAACCTCAAGATTTAGGTTCTAATTATACTATACATATCTAACCTTTATATTATAATATAAGATGTAATTATTTCTTTCATGGTATAGGTAATCATTCTTCTACTCATTATCAAAAGTGTTAGTAGTACATTGATACACTTTATCCAAAGAAGGTACAGTCTACAAACAAGAGCCTATCACCTCCTAAGATACTTATAAAATAAATCCTTAAATATGGTAAATTTATTTTCTTTGTCATAAATTTACTACATACCATACATATATATGTTGAGTGCTATAGGATCACTTTTATGATTTTTTTTATCTTGCACCTTCACCAACTCAGCCTCATTCTCTAAGATGTTCATGAGCAAAGGCTTAACCTTCTCTGGATCCCAAATTTACACATATATCCAAGTATTTTCATTATAATTTACATTATTTACTCTCATTGAGTATCTCTCATAGGAATTACCCCTTGAGCATCATTATTTTACTAGTATGCCCACTTTTTTAATAGAGACAATGTGACAAGAAGTCTTTTCATAACTCCCTACAAATATTGATGAGACTTTGATTAAAGTTATAATAAAATTACATAAATATTTATTGGATGTTATGGATGATGTTTTTAACTAAATTTATCATTATTTTTTAACACATCATGGTGTTTTATCACATTATTTATTAAAGTTTCATATGATTTGTTGATTAAAGAGTATCTATGAATTTTATGTTTTATTTATCACTTGGAAATGTTTCATGGATTGATTTAATTATCATTTATTTATCCCATGTTTTATTTAATATTATTTATATTTTATTTTTGTTATGCCAATTTTTAAAAAAGAATTATTATTATTGTGACACGGTTCTAAATCTACACCCTTTTAATATGATAGTTTTATGATATGATCAATTAGCAATCATATTTCTCATTGTATCACTACATACACATATCTATTAAATATCCATTTTCCCCTTATCTTACCTTAATTTTTTATCATTCATATTTTTAGTCTTTATATCACATACTTGTTTATGGGCAAGTTTAATTATTTAACAACATGAAAAAATATGTAGGTATTTTGTATCCTATAACCAAAGCCTATATCTTATATACTTTTTTCACTTTTATCACTCATGTTTGGATATTTTTAATCCATATGGAGGAGGAATCAAAAAATCCATAAAAATTTAAAATCCATTTAAATAAAAGGTAATGAATAAAATTCATAAATAAAATTTAAAATCACACCAAAATATGCGATTCATATCTTAGCACATCTTCTATTCCTAGTCAAATCTCAAACTTTGTTGTTAGCCTCGTGATAGAGTTTAGATAAATTAGGTTGTGGTAAGATAGTAGACTAGGATAGGATATCTCAAAATTCTCTCTAGTGCTACCTACTTTCTCACATAAGTACCCAATCTTCACAATAGATTGATGGCTCTATAAAGGGTCCTGAGGAATTAGGAACACATTTTAAGAAGGTACGTCCATTTTAATTTTTATGTATATATAGCCTTAATGAGATTATATTCGTACTGAAATTATTTTCCCATAAATTTTAGTTTTTATTTCAAATAAATAAATTTTAAATTTGGCATCTAATAAATTCTTAGAGCTTACTTATTTACTTAGTATGCATCATGCCTACTACGGTTTATTATAAACACTAATTTCATGCTTTATCTATTCATAATTTCATTGCAACATTATTAATATTCCTCCTTGATGAATATTTTTTGTTATATGATCATACCCTTTGTTTCTCCTTTTATGAGTTATAATGTAAGACTTTGGATAGAACCAGGCCTTCCTCACAAGCAATTATTTATCATTTATTACTATTTCCCATTATTATTATTACCTCATTCATTTACCCTTTGTGAATTATAGTGTAATACCTTGTATAGGATCACAATTTCCTCATAAATTATACTCAAAACTTCATATCATGATTAGTCACAAAAATATCTATACTTATTGACATTAACATACCTTTTACTTGTATCTCATTTAATTAAATTTTACATGCTTCTCAACTAGATTTATTGTGTTTTATATTTCATTATTTTAATTTATTATGTTTTACATGCTTCTCAACTTGAATTAGTGTATTTTACATTTCATTCCATTTTTTGACATTTACTTAGGTATTACACACTTCTCAACTCGATTTAGTGTATCTTACATTTTATTTTAGTTTCAAATTATTTATTCTTTACATTATTCCCAACTTGATTTAGTATGTCTTATGTTTTAAAATTTATCATTTCAATTCTCTTATGCCATACATGATTCTCAACTTGATTAGAGTGCTTTATATTTTTCCATTTACTTTTATCTTACATACTTTTCAAACTTGATTTAATGTGTTTTAAAATTTCCTTTATTTAAAATTTTACATGATTCCCAACATGATTTAGTGTGTTTTATATTTTATTTATTTTTTCATGAGATATAATATACATTAAACTTTTACATATTTACATTTTTTTTATCATTCTTTTTAACCATGCATTTGTTCACAACTACTAGAAAAGAATCCAACATACATCATACATTTTCCATAGGCAATTAAACACATGTGATAAAAATAAAATAAATACATCCATGAGTCATAATAAAAAATATAGATCCATATATATCATTAGATCAAATGTTTCATATAATATAAACATGTTATGAGCATACTACAATAACAACATTATGGTTATCGTCTACCTTGCACATCTGGTGGATGGGCCACACTACCCATTGATGCATGAGATTGTCCCATTTGAGTGGTATGTTGTAACGAATCTATCAGTGAATTTTGGGCCTCTAGTTGTCCCTGTAGATTGGCCACCTAGGCATGTACATGTCCCAACTCTCTAATTTAGCCTTATTAATATACTACTCCTTGGTTTTTATCTTTTATGCCTAAAATTATTGATCACCCACTCCTAGTGGTAACTATGGTGTCTCTCCTCCCTTAAATACTCTCATGCTACCTCACCAACCAATCAAAACCAACTATCATAAGCTATGGAAGATGGTACAATAGGATCAACTATATAAGTAGTATCGTAATGCAACAACACAACATCCAAAATATCATAGTGTGTTGATCACACTATTGTGGGCCATCTAAACTCCTCTGAAGTATCTAGAAAAAAAAAATTATATTTACATTATATCTTAAATATATATCAATCTCAAAATCATCTATATAAAAAAAATATATCTATCTATCCACATAATAAAAATTAGCTACATATCAAAATACAAATCACTCGGCGACAATAATATTTCCATTAACACATCCATCCAATACCTTCACTAGAGAATTTCTCTAAGGTGATACAAAATTATGTGGGAGAACATTACCATGTTATGGACCATTAAAAATATATCTCTCTATGGACAAGATCTCTACAAGATGTGCCATAGGATATCTACGATTGGTTTCCTCTACATGTAGCTCCTGCACCTCCACCTGCATCTACACTTACTGATGTCTACATTGTCATGGTGCCTATGATGGAAACTATAAATCTTGATGTGGCATAATAATTTCCACCTCCACATCTTCCTCAACCACTCTATCCTCTCTCTGATGTCATCATCATTATATCTCAACATAGATGAATGATATGTACAACCATAGGCACTTCTTCACCTCCACTACCCCTATACTTCCTTTCATGTTGTGCCCAATATATAGGCACTATTATAGGTTTTAATGGAGGAGGAAACCCTAAATAACTAGGTAAGTTAGAAATATGATGTGGCTTTAACCACTATGTATAATGTCTAGTAATATGAACATGAGCTAGTCCATGAGAAATAGTTGGCCAAGAAGGGCAACTAGTCACAATACTTTCATATGTATACCAAATAATAATATCCTCATGTGATAGTCTTTAATCCTAAGATATGAGGTATATCCCATAATACATGGCCATGTTTCCATCTTAGAACATGAGGTAAACTATCATTTATAGCATGTGGAAACCCAACTAGCCCATACATAGTAAATCTCTCATAAATATAGCTACTAATTAAAATCATAGGGTCCATAATCATCTACCCACATGTAATAATGGTATACATATCATGTACTAACTACACCCAAATAATAGACCCCTAAGTACCATTATCTAGAATAGAATGACACAAAGTGACCACATATAGTGGCACCTTCCCATATGACTTGTGATAGATCACACAAGATGTCACAAGGCCAATAATAGCCTTCTAGATATCTAAAATGGTTGATACATAAACATCAAATATATGCACTCATAATCCATAAAAATACCTATATGAGATATATTCCCATAGGTATATGGATCATCTCCTAAGACTTATATCAAGGGTATCACAAATAATAGGAGTAGCTACAATAGGAAGTCCTAGGATTATATGGACATCTTCTATGATAATACCCACTTTGATGGTATCCCCATTCACCACCCACCTAAAAGTGTTGGTTGGACATTCCCATGTCCTTAATAACATGGACACTAAGTTAAAACTTAATGGGATATGATGCATTAACATGATACCTCTAAATCCCAACATATTCAAGTACATAGATCATTAGATGTCAATCTATATAGCAAGTCTAGTAACCACACTACATCTACTAAATTTTAGATTCTCTATTACCTCTAAAAAATATCTAAAAGAAAATCATGTATTAGTCTTTAATATCATAAAATCATTATATTGTATTATTAAAATCAATAATACATGAATTTACATCAGAATTAACTACTTCATCAACTTATTTTGACATCTTTTTTAGAGTTTATACTACATCATCCACATAATTAACTATGTCAACCAAAATAAATGTTTATACTAAGTCAACCATGTATATAAATATGTTTTCCACTTTTAACTTCAAACTACATTGGCCACTTTATAAAAATTCATCTAACTAACATAATTATATCATAAACTCAATACATAGTTAACCACACCATCCTACTACATCAGCCACTTTATAAGAAGTTAACTACCCATTAAAATTACATCAACCACTTAACATACATCATACATTGGATATAATGTACATAGTCAACCCACTATACACTGTTAAACTAGATCAGTACATATATACATAGTAATTCACCCAATAACAAACTAGATCAACATGTCGCTACGTAATTGGCCACCCTCATTAACCTATTAATGTTTAGCTATGTCAGCCTGGTCGATCGTGTTTATTTATTAAGGTTATTTTTCACCCATTTTTCATTAATGCCTTATCCCTACCCATTAATCATACTAATTCCTACAATAACCTAAAAAAATTTTGGGGAAAATTACACTACATAGATTTGCCCCAATACCTAGTTTTTCAAATCTACCTCATCTTCTAATTAAAACCAATTTAAATTTTTAATATAATACATTTCATACATGGATCATGTTATAAGTCACTACTATGCATCCCCCACATTATGTTCCTTGCCCCCATGCCATGGTCTCTCTCATCACTCCTCTAGGTCATACAAAGCTTTAGTTTCTCAAAATAGTAAATTTTCAAATGAATAGTTAAAAATCCAATTTATTTTTAAAATTTACAAATACATTCGCTGCTAGTTATTTACCAAAAACTTCAACATTTCTCTCATAACTATGTTTCTATAAGATCTTTTTCTAAACCACAAAAATTTATGGAATCCTGATAATGTAGATAATTTTTCTATGCTTAACCCATATTTTTACAAAAAAATCTTATTTAAATTTATTTTTTAGGTTTGTCTAATATTCTGCACATTGGACACCTTTTCCTTATTCTCATGTAACTTATATTCTACAATAATAAGTTAAGTGAAGGTATGTATTTTTAAATTCTTTGCTTTTATTTAATTCTTGTTATTTATTACAATTTATCTAGCTCATCATTGTGTGTTTTTGTGTTCTTTCTCAAAGAACCATCCCATGTTACAATTGTGTTACATGTGATGAGCTTCAAGTGGGGTATATGTATAAATAATATAATTTATCTTTATCATTTACTAATGTTTTCTCTATTAAAAGAACCTATTTAGTCTCAATCTCTCTGATTGATTGCCTTAAAGGCTGCACCAAGAAAGAGTTTAGTATAACTTTAGTGCTTTGCCTGATTTTTGGTCTCTATATAATAATTTAAAACCAATATAAGCTACTTTTATTAGACTATTTAAGTAATTAAAACCTATTTATATAATCACCTAAATAATTCACCATCCAAAATAGCCTCGACCTAAACATATACCATTTTTTTTCATTTTATGAATACATCAACCCAGTACATCTTGATGGGAATTTATTACATGTTAAGAAACTTTATTGACCTAGCCGACCTAGCTTGAGGCCTAACATCTCTATTTATTGTGAAGCAATATCAACCTAGCTGACTTTGTTGATGAAATACCTAGGAGGATTTAGGGACATTCCTTAGCTATAAAACCCCCATTCACTTCATTTATAAAAAGAGGATCATTCATTTATGCATCATTATAAAATTCAAATATGATTATACTATCATTTAAAGATTTCATTACTTAGGGTTTTACCTTGGAATAGTAATATTAATCTTGTGTAGGTCTTGGATGAGTAGGATAAGTCTTGTAGCCTAGATTTGATCTATCCTTGAGATCATTACAAACCATAATAACCTCTTGTAAAAAATAATTGACCAAGGAAGATATTTAGGCACGATGGGTTCATTCTAATATGGTAAGTATTCCTAGCTATTCATTTTTATAGGTAGATATTGTATAACTAATAGATTGAATTATATCTCTCCTTGCTTTGACTACTTCTATATTATCTTGAATACAATCATCTTTTATTTTTATATGTTTATTGTATTCCCCCCTTTGTGCCACAATATTTAGTGAGCACTAGATTAGCTTGTATTTTTATTTATTATATTAACTTGTATGTTCATTTAGTAGATTAGCTAATTTCCTTTCATTACATTATAAGACCTAACTATGTTATTACATAATGTCATTTTACTAGAGGCCTTATAAACCTCTCCTTTAGTATTATGTAGTAATAGGTCCCTTGGGTTTATTAGATCCATAATTGGTCATGATATTGATATAAAAAATTATTACTAATGGATTTTTAGTCGATTCCCTTATCGAAGACTGGATAATAATAAGATAATTTATATATCTTTCTTATTTCACTTGCATTGGGAGTGTATTGTTAATGCTCATTGGTCTCAAATGTTGTTGATTTTGAGACATACTTAGAATTTTTATTTTATATGTTAATAATTACTTATCTTATGTAAGTTTGGTATTCAATCTTCATCTTATCTTTATTATTTATCTCTTGATTTGTGTCCCTCAATGAAATGCATCTATTTTTTTAATGGCCTTTAAGGGTATGGTAATCATAAAATACTCTTACATTATAGTATTTTTAAATATACTTTGGATTTTTTTCATGAATATGATGTATCTCAATCAAATTATTAACTAATGATCTATTTATTATTATGTATTTATTCTTTTAGAAAAATACGTTGATTTGGGAAAGGTCTCATTTTATTTATTATTCGTTTCTTAACCAAAGTAATACATGTGCTCATGGTAGGCATGTTGGTATTATAAATATTTTAATCCATAATAGGTGATTCATGGGCCTTACTCCAACATAATATTTATTCCACAAGGTAAGTATCCATATTATAAAAATAGATGAATTATTTTCAATTTATTCCAAGTACCTTATCTTTGATATGTGTTATATAATACTATTGATAAATATATATTACATTTTAGTATCACATAATTATAAATCAAAGAGTGAATATAAAATCAAAATATAAATATTTAATCATTCATGTCCTCATTTTAACCTTATATAAGATATTGGATTCTCTCATATGTGAATCTAGGTCCATTATCAGAAATGTATCAGTCTATAGATGCCTCTTGTAAGTATTGGAAATAATGTAATGACCCACTATGTGAATAAAACAAAAAAAACTAAGGACTCATCAACTAATGTTCTATCAAAAAACTTAACTAATATTCACCCATAATCCTCAGATTATCTAGTAGATATAAATATTACATGAAGAAGTGTGTGAGAGTCCCCAATACTATAAAATAATCATAAATATGGAACAATAAATTCATATGGAAAACTAATGTCAAAAAAATACTTTAAAATGGGATGGGACTCTAGAATATTATACATAAGATTATCATTGGAAGTCTATTAATGAAGTGAAATATTATTCAATTATCTTCATAATTTACCTATAACATGCCTTATTTCCACTATCTCATGTGTAAGAATGGTGGTACTCTCAATAAATTTATTCAAAGGTTGATTTTTACCATTCATAGTATCCATAGGAACATTATTTCTCATAGGTGTAAGGGTAAAACATTTTTCAAATTATAAACAATTACAAATCTTATGGGTGCCTAAATGAGAAACATTTGCATTTTTTGCTTCTTTATCCACATTTATCATTTCAAAAATAATATTAGGGTTTGAAATAAAATTAAAATATACATTGATAGATTTTTAAATACATTTATTAATTAATTCATCATTCAAAACATTCACAATTTGTAATTTAGCATTCAAGAAAGACAAATTATTATCATCCATTTCACTATTTTAAACAATAACTATTTCCAATAAATTATACACAAAAATGGAGGGAACCTTATTTATGGAATAAGCTTTAAAATCATAATATAATATGGATGAAAAAAATCAAACCATAATGGTAAAGAGGGTATAAACCCTAGGTTGAGTGTAAGAATGTTAGGATCACCAAAAAAAATCACTTTAGTTTTATTTTTAGGAGAATCACCATGAAAAACAACATAAGATGGTTGCACAAGTAAGATTTACCACTTAGTAATGTAAAACATTTATTCTAGATTTTTCCTAGTGACTATAAATAGTAAACATGCAAAAGGAAAATATTTAATTGATAATTAAAAGTAAAAGAGAATAAAATTTAAATGAATATTCACACTTGATATTAATTTATGATTTATGAATATGGATCTATACTATGTAGACATTTATTTGATTGTGTCCCAAATTTGATTTTTTGACTCCACATGAACATGAAACAAAATATTTTTATCATCATTCATGTCTAGGATAAGAATGGTGTTGATTATTTTCAAATGACATTTTTGTTTATTTTACTTATTTTACACATAAGAGATATAAAATACTGGAAACTATGAACTAATTTAGATTAAAGAAAATATAGTAATAAATTCATGAATTTGAATTGAAATGGATTGATAGGATATTGCAATTAATTAATTTTGAAATGACAAAGTAAGATAATTATGATTTACTTATATAATTTGTATTTACTATTTCTCACATAAGTCATCATTGAATTTGTAAATTGATTTGTAATTTAGGGATATTCCACTCCAAACTCATCAATGTGAATCCTTTAAATAATAAGGGGTTGTCCCAAATATATATGCCATATAAAACCCATTAAAATTATATAAAAATATGTATTCCATCATTTTTAATGTCATCTTGAGTGTAAAACTCTCTATACAACCCTTCACATGCAATTCCCACATGATACATATGTTGCATACTAAATTTCACATCTAGTACATGTTACTATTCCAAACATGATTACAATTTAATGTGCTTGTATAGAAGTTAAAAAATAATTTGAAGTTAATTAACCTCTATGAACAATTAATATTCTTGGGTTAATTTACTTTTGTTCTCTCTTAATTTTTTGATTTTTTAGACTAGTTATAAGGTATATAAAACATGGAAGTAATGAAATCAAACACAATATGAAATAGAGATACACAAGACATACCATGAATAAACTCAATGTGAGAAAAATAAAAAAGAGTGAATCCATACTTCCTCATCTCTATTATTTTATATAGTTGAAAAGTTTTTTTTTCCTTTTTGGGCTTACAAGGACACCAATCTCAAAAGCATCCTACTCTTTTAATGATCTTTGCATTATTTAGTGGATGAATTGCATCTTGAACTAGAAGGATAATTAAACTCAGTCATCTCAACTATATACTATTCAACTCAAATGTGTTATACACATGAATTTCTCCTATACACTTCATGTGGATCTCATTCACTCATTCTTTTTCTTGTGCCATCAACTATACTTCTCTAAAAATTTTCACTTTGAATCCAATATTCACCAAGTGAATCCTCTTAAACATTGAATCAATGAATGAATTAATTATTTTGAACCCCCACAAGCTCATAAATTAAAAATACCTCTTCCTTGAGCTCAAAAAATAATCCCAAGGTTAAAAAACTAAATCCCAAATAATTGTATGTCTGTTATACTTCTTATTCATTACCCATAGAAAAAATCACCACTTTATGTAGGGCAAAACAATTGATTTAATTTTAGAATCAACAACTTAAATTTAAAAACCACTACGATGGATGTGTAACTACCACCTACATAAACCAAAAATTTCACAACCATGAAAAGTCCTCTAACTTTTAGAGGCCATAACTTTTGCATATGAACTTGAAATCACATGTTTTTTAACTTGCATTACCTTTTAAGGGGAACCCAAATATGCACTCTAAAGGTAATTTTTATGCCAATCATATGTTTTTTAATCCCTTATAATAAATATTATATCTTTTCAAGGACTTTTCATGTTGTGAATAATTCTTAACCCTTATTAGACAATTTATAGTGTTGCCAATTAAATTGGATGATCCTATTGATCCAAATTTTTGATCATATGCCCAAAATTATAAGGCTTTTGGTCTCAAAAAATCTCTAGGATGAAAATATAATTATTTTTATTCTATATTATCAAATGGGATACCAATTATATCACCCTCTTAGATTATACCTTTTCCTTCTCTCTTAGAGAGTGACTACCTAGATATGAAACCTAAAAAGCTAGGTTGATAAAGATTCCATGAATCATTACAATCTCTACCAACTGAGGTTCCTACACTCTTTGGTGTCTCAATATTCCTCTTGGATATTCTTATTAACAATGAGATGCGTATACAAAATCTTCCTTTTATCTCATAATTCTTTCAACAATTGAAGAAAAATATTACACTATGTAAGTGTTCTTATGCAAAATCCCCACGTTTATAAAAGTGTCCTTTTCTTGTTTGTTACAATTCAAAATGAAACATACATGAATTAAAACATTTAATTACATCTAAAAATATATCATATATTAAAAATGAAATTTTGAATCAAAACCAATCCAACATATATTGAATGAAAAATCTTCAATTAAGGAACATGGATATTAAAACATACATCCACCACAATCAATAGTATTTTTATGGATTGATATTCACCATGGATTTACTCATCATCCTATACCAATGACCTAATGTATTTCTAATTTTTTCCCTTCATGGAATAACCCTTGGGCTCATGAGCATGCTACAAGATGCATAAAAACATGCCACACTAACTTTTTTCATACCAAATCCTATTTTGGATAATTTCCTAAAACCTTATTCCTTGTGCATATAATAATTAAAAATCATGTTATAAATTTTCTATATTTGTTTATGGTTATAATGTGTATACCAAAACCAACATAGGAATGTTATAATAACTCTAATTTATGAAAAACACTTTATACATCCATGCTACAATCATGTGAGTCAACAAATACACACTATAATATTTATACTCAACTATACATGCTACACATGATGTAATTTTCAATTTATATGGAAAGGAAAAATAAAACCAACATGATGCCACTTTTATGATAACTTAAACTTTAACTTGTCTTTAGATATTTATATCAACATAGATTTCCTCTTCTACCCATCTTGTCATATGCTATAATAACTTGGTAATGAAAACACACCAAATTTATAATCAACATGAACATGATAATGATTCAACCTATTTGATGTAATTGGATACTCATACATGTTATTCTCAACATAATTATAGAGACACTCCATAATCCACTCTTAATGAGTGGAATTCTTCCATAATTTCTCATATAAATGAGGTTATCTTTCTTCTTTCAACAATGGAATGTAACAAGAAATTTTAAGTGCTTACATATTAATTTTAAACAAAATATTAGATATAAAAATATATATCCATGAAACCAAAAATAAATTCTTACCATTACCCACTTACAATTTTTATGAGGAATCATCAATGGGCTACTCCCTCTTGATGGTTTCCACCTTGGACATCTCTTCAATTAGATGTAAATCAGAATATAAATTTTATGATTAAACTTCTAGGGATTGATCTCTTATCATGATTACCTCTTGGATATGGTGATGGGTGCTCATATAGAGTTTTATCCTTATTCATGGATTCTTTCTTATAAATTTGGAATCCTTATTTTGTCACCTCTTATCTTGAATATGTTTGAGTTACTTCCCTATCACTTGTAGTGGCCTCTTCCTTCTTTGAATGCTCATTGAGATAATTTGGTTGAAGTTTTGAATGAATCCCCAAAAATTTTCATTTTAATTCCCACTCATGTTGTAGTTATTCCAATTATTATTTCCCGTTATCATGGAAAACATGCCCTTTTGCCCTTCTCCACATTCTGATTAGGAGAGTTGTCTTTAAAACTTGCATCCTCATTTTTTAATGATGTAGGCTTATTTTGGATGGATTTATTATAAACAATCATGACCATACAATATTTATTAATTAAAAAAACTAATATGGATATGTACACCAATAAAAAAAAATTACATGAAAATTCTTTCTACATTTGAAGTGAAAAATGGAAGATTTGTCTTTTCCATACCTTCTTGGGATACCCTTTGTGAAAGCATGATCAAGTGGTAATGGTTTACATTATTATTTTGGATGTTCACCTCTATTTAGATATTATTTTCATTCACTCACATTCTCATGAAATGATAATTTGGTATCTCCTTCTTTTTGGATTTGTTTTCCTCTTCTTTTATATTCATCTTTGGCCATTTGAATTGGTACAATTTTACTTTTTTCTTCAAAATAACCCTGATTGTTCTATTGAGATTCAAACTCAACATTATATTTGAAAAAATAAATTATAAATTTTCTTTCATGGGATATTTTTTTAGACCTATTGTCTTTGGTTCTTTGCTTATAGAATTTTTCCTTCCTTTAGTTGTCTTTGATAATTCTTTAACCCATGCTTTTCAACTAACATATCTAAAACATATATATTGATGTCTTTACTCAACCTTTATGGGATTAATCATTAGTTGGGAATTGATTACAAGTCCCTTTCCATCATAACCTATATTGGCTAGAAAATTATAGCTAAAACCCTTATTATTATTCTCAAATTTACCAAATTAAGCATCTATATCTTGATGGGAAGAAAGAGATTATATTGGAGTACTTACTTTGTATACTTGAGTCATGGTTTATGCATATTTTGTATAAGATAGTCTCCTTTTAATGGTATACTCTTCTCAATCCTTCACTCCTTCACTAACATCCTTGAATGTTTCCAACATCTCTTCCTTTTTTTTCAACAAATATTACAATTCTTTTATGATACTAATGAAAATTTTTGCATGGCATTTCAATCTATCATAAAAATCTTTATCCTCACCTTCCACATGTTGCCACATATTTTTTTATTCAAATTATTCCATTTGAATTTTTTTTTTATCTTTAAGGTATTTAATCCTTTGTCTCTTCAAAGACTTACCCATGGTTGAAATTTTACAACCGAGAAACCTACACTTCCTTGTCACTTAACAAATACATAATAATATATAACATTATGCATAAATGTGTTACCAAACCCTTTCAAGGGAAAATGACAACCTACTATGATGCTAGTCTGATATGTAATTTAGATGATATTCCACTCCAAACTCATTAACACAAATCTTATACTTAACAAGGAATTTTCCACAAGTTTTATCCCATATAACAACCATTAAAATTTACTAACAATATGTATTCCATCATTTTGACTATCATATTGAGCATACAATTATTTATGTAACTCTTCACATGCAATTACCACATGTAACATATGTTTCATACTATCCTCCACATCCTATACACCTTAATACTCCATAATTTACTTTAATTTAATGTACTTATATACAAGTTTAAGATGAATGTGAAGTATGTTAACCTTTATGAACAATTATGATTCCAAGCTAATTTATTTTTGATCTATCTTAAGTGTTTGATGTGTTAGACTACTTTAAAGGTATTTAAAACATGTAAAGAAATAAAACAGAACATGAAATATAAATATAAATTATATTCCCTAGAGAAACTCAATGTAATAAAACTCTATAAAATTGAATCCATGCTTCCTCATCTCCATTATGTTTTATAATTTAAATTTATTTTCCTTCTTGTGATTACAAGGATACCAATCTCAAAATAATCCTAACCTCATAATTATCTTTGTAATTTTTAGTGGATGTAATGCCTCACCAATAAAAATTACTACTTAACATAGCCATATCAGTTGTGTAGTCCTAAAATCATAGGTGTTATCCACTTGAACACCTTTTATACACTTTTTGGAGCTCTCATTCACTCATTGTGCTTCCTCTTCTATCAACTACATATCTCTGATCAATTCTACTTTTAATCTAACATTATCCAATTGAATCCTCTTAGACACATAATAAATTAATTAATGAATTCCTTTTACCCACATGGGCTCATAAATTCACAATACCATTTCTTTGAGATTAAAAAAAAATCTCAAGTGTTGGAAACTAAATCCTAAACACTTATCTATCCATTAAAATTTGTGTGTACTACCTATAGGTAAAACCACCACTTTATATAGGATGAAACCATTGATATGGTTTTATAACCACCACATGAAATTTTAAAAATAACATGGAATATGTGTAACTATCAATTTTGTTTAGATGTTTCCAATTGATATGCTAGTAGTTTTACAACTATGAAAATTTATATATGTTTTAAGACCACAAATTTTGCATATGAACAAGAAATGACATGTCATTTTTATTAAACTTGCATAAATCTTAGAAAGGAACACAAATATTTACTCTAAATTTATTTTTATTCTAACCATATGTTTTTTAATCCCTTAAAATAGAGACTATCTCTTTTCCATGACTTGGCATGGTGTGAATATTTCTCATCCCTTATTTGACAGTCAATAGTCTTATAGCTGTACTAGATGATATTCTTTATTATAATTTATGATTATAAATTATATGTATTTTATATTTTAACTACTCATATTATAAATAGTGGTTTGAAACCTACATATGTTTTATAGGCAAAGTCATACATATGATAGTTGATAGTGATAAGGTTTACTGATAATTTTTTGCACAATGTGGGGGTTTGATACTTCTAGGAGCACTACACTTGTGTCTATAATGTGATTATATTTAAGTTAATCTCTATTATCCTCTGTTTGAATTAAGTTATTTTATCTCTTTTCATCCAAAACCAACTTGTGACTGATAGAACACAAGATGCCTTACTAAGGATTTTGTTTTTTGTTTTACTAACCCAATCACTTTGTAATGATGTGTAAGTGTTTCCTTTTTTACGATACTCCAAAGAGTTATAAAAACATGTATTTATCATACTTATGTTTGTGTGTGCACAACATATAGAATAAACTATAATGTAATTCTATATTTTGATATTTGTTACTTGGCACCATCTAACTTTAACTTTGTGTATTTATATTTTTATTTATGGACTACTTTATGGAAATCCTTAAATATTTGTGATGTTTATATGCATTTTGATAATGTTACAAGTTAGTGATAGGTAATTTTTAAGTGATTATCAAGTTTATAATGGCCTTTAGAACCACAAAATATGTCTAGGTTGACCTAATGGAGACCTCCCAATTTAAAAAATAGTCTTGTATAAATTATTGATAGAGTCATGCACTTATGGTAGATAACATTTTATAAATTTACCAACATTTTTATAGAAGTGGAGCACATGGATATTAAATATGTATTTATATTTTTAATATTTTTAAAGGTTTATCTATAGACTTAACTGATCCTAAATAAATGTGTCCAGTGAGTATAGGTGGATAAGATAGTAGAGGGTAGACAAATAGATGGAAAGTGTACCAAAATTTAAATATATGCACAATGTCCAAACATGTTAATATATGTCAAATTTTATGTTTCATAAGTACAAAATACTAATTTTAGGTGTCTAAAAATTCACTCCTTTTAATATTTTATTCTAAATGCTAAATTATAAGGATAAAAGAAGTAAATTTTGTACTTGTGATAACCACTCTTTGTGTTGAGGGTAAAACCATAATGTATTTTATCCACATGAAACTATTGATGTGGTTTTTATATACACCATAAAATCTTATGAGTTAGCCTTTAACATTTTATGATCAATAAATAAATTTCATTCTAAGCCATGAGTTACATTGTTTTCAATTTTCTAAATAACCTAATGGTTTAATCATGGTGAGTAATGTGTTATTTACATCAGATGGTTAAAATGTATGAATTATAAAATAAACCAAAATTTTAATTGAGATGGTTTGGTGGATTCTGATCTAAGGTGGAATAGATTAAAAAAATATAAAAAGAAGGAAGGGTAGGGTAGAAAATTAGATTTTTTGAACCAAAGATAGATGAAACCCTTTTAAATTTGACCCTATACTCTAGATTGGACAAGTTATTGAGAAATAATATTTGCTTTAGGTTGTTATTAGCACATAAAACACACAAACATAGTTAGGAGTCCAAGGAAATAAATATAATAAACTTCAATGTTCATAACCAAAGGTTTTTACCAATGTAGGGTTACAATTTTCACATATTTAGAGGGAGATTATGATTAATGAATAGAAAGATTTAAATTAGATAAATCACAATCTAAATAATTATATTTAAAACACTTATACTCAAACCAAAGACTAAAATACCAGTATGATGGAACTTCAATGAATCACAAAGTTTGAAGAAGAAACACACATTAATACAAACTTACAAATTTATTCATAGAATTTCTTAATCATCTCAATTATTAAAAAATTCCCCCTTTGGAATGTAGATGACACAAGTATATATATCTTTGGATGGGAAACCTCCTCCTCAATAAAAGACTAAATATACATCATTTTTTTAGGAATTGGGTGTTAAAACCCATGCATATTGTGAATATATACATATAAATATTATCCCCTAGCCAAAACTATTAAATATAATATACATATATATGCCAAAAAATAGATTTAAGACTCAAGTCTCAATTACAATAAAATACATGAAAAAAATACATATATAATCAAGGTGTTGATGTGGAACCACTTGATGAATGACCTACATGATCCTAATATTGGCTACTATAGATATAGTTACAACTAGAGTTTTAACTAAATTTGAAAAAGGCATTGGTGTAATTATAATTGTAATTACCATAAAAGTGGGCCCCTTATATTTTTATACTATAATATATCCCAAAAATGTAGGTTGTGTACTTAGAGGTGGATGAGATATAAAAAAGGTACCTAGCAAAGGATGAGTTTATTTGAACAATTCCAACTACTTCTACAAAACATGACTTCAAAATCAAACTTGATTGTTTCATAGTCAATGATAGATATTTTAAACATAAATAGAATCTTGACCATTACCTTCTCATGAGTAATCATTGAGGCCTTTAATTTCATGTGTAACATGTCTACATTACCCACCTTATCTTTCACAAAATTTATTAATTAGATAATCTAGTCATTAGTTTTATAAATAGTACTTTCAACCTCTACCTAGATATTGTCAGTAGCCACCTAGATTAAACCCTCAAAAATCAAACTTAGGACTAGCTTCCCTAAAGGTGTATATACATTTACAATATTCATATCATTAAAATTTAGCACTACCCATTACTCATGAATAATGAATTGTTGCACCAAGACATGCATTTCATTTTGCCACTCTAATAAATTATCTCTTGTATTTTTCATGTGGTTTTAGGCTAAAATAACATTGGAAGTTGATATCAAAAATAATTGTTCATAATCATTATTTTTATTACCTTATCTCAATAAACTAAGCTTGGCATTTACATCATTCATTTTTTTTTATACTTCTATGCCACACTTCCCCATTTTCTATGGGACTTAGATCTTTCTCACCTAATTGAACCAATGCTATTATAAATCATTATAACTACTCCTTTTACATTATCTAAAATATCTCAAGGAGCTTGTATAACATTTCTTTCTGGTATCCTTTACTTTTATTGGTCATAATTTCTAAACATTTGCTTAATCATTCCACTAATTACATCAAAAAAAATGTATGGATCTTCTTTATATTCATTTACATCTATGGGGTGGGATTTTTATTCTTTTTTAGAGATAATATGTATGCTCTCTATTCTAACTAAACATTTTCACCCTCCACCAACATAATCTTCCTCTAGACCTTCCTCAAGGTGTTAGTTTGTCTTTTAAAATGAATCCCTACCTTTGGCTACTCACTAGTGATTAAATCATATATGCATATCTCCTCTTCCTACAATATCTAGATCCATGGAGGAATGTTCACCATAATGTGTTCTTTTATAGGTTTTGTAGATGCAAAAGTGGAAGGAGGGGATTAACCTTGTGGGTTTATTTATTTTGAAGTAGGTTGGGTGGTAGGAGATGTATCCAACTCAACAAAAAAAGGGATGACATTTTTCCATGTAGTGACCTTCTTCTATGGATGTGTCTCAATGATATACTTGGTATTTTTTAACATCTTATGTACTCATACCATGGAATAATTTGTTTAGGTAGATCAATAATTAGGTAGACCTAATTATGTAGATGTGTTAGGAGATATAACTTGTGTTTCCAAAATGGAAATAAACACTAAGCCTTTAAAATTCACATGTTTATTCAATCTAAGAGATTATGGATCAGCTTCACTAATGGATGCTAGGTTGTGTGGATCTAAATTAGACTCATAGTAGTAGTAGAACTCCTAGTAGGTTGGTTAATACAAGGAAAAGAAAAATTAAATGGGCCTTGGTTTATGGTTTGAAAAATTAGCATTGTGAATGCATGAGGCCTCTTTATTGGACTAGGAGAGTCAAAAATGAAAGAATATAGATAATACATGGATTATATAATGCTAAATGAGGTAGTGATAATTACAAGAGACACTAAAGAATCAATAATTTATGTACTTGCATTTGATGGTTGGCTATCATCCTTAGTAGTAGTGTAAATGAAATTTGTTGTTGTAGAGGTTGATATTGTAGCTTGTGAAATTGAAACCTCTATATTAAGTCCACCTATTAGACTTGTATTATCTTTTATAGAAACATTACCATCAACCTAGGTCTCCTCGAGACTTAACTCCCTAATTTTATCTTGAATGGAGATTGACATGTCTCAACCACCATCTATTATGTTTCTCTACAATATTAGGTGGAGAGCTTGGGGTTATATCTAATGATGTAAGTTCTTGTATTCTAACTTCTTATCTAAACTCTACCTCTAACTCCAAATATTTTCCTTCTTTTGATATTAATAATGTTTTAACTAAGTTAAGTTTATCTTGTTCTAATTTTGATTCCTCACATATTTTGTTTCCTCTTTATTTTATATTGTATTTAATTCCTTTTGTTAATCCATTGATTCCTCTTAAAGATGGACCCCTTTAGTAAATAGACATTTATCAATCCTTTATCCTTATTATATAACCTGGGGAGACATATTAATAGTCGTAGGCTTCCTTTGATATGTTACAAGTGGTGGATTAATAGAAATAGGAACTCACCATGAAGTGGGTGGAGTGGAAAATTAAGGGATACCATAGTGTAAAGTGAAATGGTAAATGAAACATAGATGATAATGGAGGAGTTGAAGTGGAAATTGATGACAAGGAAGTAGAAACAACAAAAACCTGTGAAAAGAAAGAGGGAAGACTTAATTTTTGTACTATTATTAATAGAGGCAAGGGTTCCAATGAAATTGGTCCATTTGATATGTTGGTAACTATAAATATATCTATGTCATCTATATTTTGAGAATAAATATCACTTAGAGGTGTGGGGATACATCTAGAGATTTTGGATATGAATTTTATGTCTATCTCCCCATATGCACTTGCTTCTTCAATAATTTATCTTCCCATTTCTACTTTTAGTTAAGGAGGCCCATGAATCAATGTTGGGGTCCATTATTCATTTTCTATTCTCTTTTCAAATTACTCTATAATGGTAGGATCATACTGGATCCTTTGCGATACTATCATTGTCATGCCACCTTTGTGCATATATATAGAAACTTCATTATCATCTTTAGCATTTTAAAATTTTGAATGATGATTGTACCATTGGTTCCCATAGGATATTTTAACTATATTTTAATATTTATTAAGGGTCTAATTAACTTTATTTATAGGATCCTAATACCTAAATGGTTCCCTTTCAAAATCAAAATGCATTTGAATTTTACCCATAGATTTTAGGTGCTCCCATTTGGTATATTATATGTGGCCAACACTAAGAGGTGATGCAGTATTCATTGTTTATCACCCCTAAGTTAGATGTCCAAACTATCATATAATTATGCATCAAACTCATGTTCAGCCACTTTTTCTACAACACTATGTATTATATACACAGGTTTTTCCCTAGTACCTTTAGTTTTGATTATAGTTCAATCAAGGTAATACCAACAATCACCCATTTTCCAAATAATTATCTTAATTTATTATTATATCCTAGGCATGTTTTGCCCATAGATGGTCCTATAAACCATAAAATAAAATGATTTTCTGATTATTTAAATTTTCCTTTTGAATTTGTATAGGTGAATAATATTGAATTCATAACAAACCTTGTTGTTGGTATACTATGTAGATGGATCACATAGGATGGATGTATTATAGTAGTAATAACATCTACTAAATATGACATCATATAGAAGTTTCCATCTGGTAGGTTTTTTGGGTTATTGATTTGGTGTATCAAGTTGGAACTAATTATTTCTCAAGGGCAATATTTTTTTCCAAACTCAAAATTATGTCCAATAGTAGGACCCATATCTTATGAGCATAATAAATGTTCATAAATCCATACAATCAATTTAATAGAGCCATGGAAATTCTCATCCCTATCCTAAAAATAACTATGGGAAGGGAGGAAATTTGGACTTTGATCACAAAATTACGCGGGTTGGCAACCCATTATTATAATTTATATTTGATTGATTTTTCAAACAACCATAAATTTATCATAGCCTGGTCATAAGTTATCTTAAGAATAACAAGCCTAGGTAGCATCTCTTGAATGAACTTACATAATTTAGGCAAAAAGGGTATTATTATGTTGGTAGTGTAATATTTTCCCCAAAAAATTATCCATTTGAAAATAAATCATAAATCAAGTCAATGTTGGGCATTAAATCTAGTTTTAAAGTAATCTTATGTAATCCTACTACTTTAATAACCAAAAATTCATCCTTGTATCATTATGTGAAGGAAAATAGTTTGTCCCTTGATCCATATGGCTCTATTTCATCCACTTCTACCATATGGCCGAATAATGTTTAAATTGGTGATTCAATGTTGCTAAATCAAACACTATATCCATGAATTCAATCATGTTAGCAATGGAATATGAAGAGGGACTAGGAAATCAAAATTATTAATGCATTAGCATAATTAAATTAATCTTTCTCTAAAAATATTGAAGTTTTTTATTCATAATGAGTTATAATTCACATAATGCATGAGATATTAAGAGGGCAATGTAACCAAATCATACTTTGTAAATTGAATATATCACTTAGATTTGTTGGCTCTAGGAATTTAATGTTTGAGTTTCCAATTCATGTGAAATAATTGAAAATAATGGATTTCAATCCATTACCCACTTATTTATTTCTCATTTAAATTTTGATTTTGCGTTATAAACTTTTAGACAATTTTTTTATTTCTACATGGAATCTTTTAATTTTTTGGGTGCATCATCATCTTAACATGATATATGTATTCTTTTCAAGTTATTAGAACTCATTTTTGTTATTTATATTCATTATTTTTTAATTAATTCACTTATTTAGAGACATGTGGCTACATATTACTTAGTTTCTAGGTGCCAGAAACTATCTTTTATAGTTTGCTTCTTTAGCCATAGGTTCTTAGGGTAATTATGCTTAGCTAGATATCATATATTTACTTACTTAGAGTATGAAATTACTTAATTTTCATTATGAATACTATTAATTATCAATATTATGACACATGGTGAAATCTCATTTTGTAGGAGGGTCATTAAATTTTCACTATGTGCCTTGTTATATTAGACTGCAGGTTCTCAGGATGGTGATAAGTGGATATTTTTTAGTTCCCTAGGATTTGGACTTTGTACAATGATGTGGTAGGTGACAAGTTACTAATATGATCACATGTGTATGACCCTCACTACTCTAAATAGTCTTCAAGTTTTGATTGTGTAATTTCATCCAATAGGTTTCAAGTTTCTAGGATTGTGCCACATGGATGGTTCATGTTGCTCCAGATAACTACCAAGATATAGAAATGTATGATTGTTAAAGGATATATGGGTGAAATGGATGAATACACATGGAATTATCTTTATTTTTTGGGAACCTATATGACTTTTTAGACTATGTCTTGGATGTGTAGACTTTAGGTAAGTGAGATTGTGATGTGTGGCTTAATCTTACTTGCTCAAGTGAATAGTAGACTTGGAACTTTGAAAATGATGATGATGAATCTATATGAATATGTGTGTTAATATATCATGATTTTAGGGTTATCCTACACACTTAGGTATAAGAAACAAACTTTGGACAATACACAAGATTAGTCAATTAGTCAAATAAATCATAATCATAGCACATTCTACGAAAATATTGACATTAGAAGGCATAAAAGAGTTGTAAAATATCTATATTAAGACACATTTAAACCTTTCAATAGTAAAATTTGAATTTTTAAAATCTAAGGTCCAATATATCAATACTAAATATCATCTAACCTAAATTTAACATGATCAAAAGACATAAACTAACCTTGAAAACCTTAGAATTGCAACAGAGTCTTGTCTATAGATATTTTAACAAAAATCAATAGTTATTTGAGAAATTAAATCCATTTTCATGTGAGTTAGACCTAAATTTGTGATACATAAGATATGACCATGAAATTTTGAATGCAAATGGGGTCTTCATCTAAAAAAATGAAGGTAGGGTGTGTTGGCCACAATAAATGGCAACTTAGTGGTAAAATATTCTAGAGTATTTGAGAACCCTTAATCTTGGTTTGATCATACATAACTTCAAACTTTATTAAAAAAATAAATTAATTAAAATTTTGAAAAATACTCCAAACGTAATCATGAAACATAATAAACCTTCTCAATCTTTAGATTGTATGTGATTATATAGAGATTCATTCCTCCTTGTTATGATAGTTTTAGCAAAGACTTAAGAAAATTTTAATATTTTATTGATCTTATTCATCCAAACTATTTATATTTTAAGTAATACAATAATGGAATTCAAGCATTGTTCTTATGTTAGATAGGCATATATAGCCTTGACAAAGATACCTTGGATTCTACTCTAAGCATTTCTCTTCAATCATCTAGGTGTCCATATCCCTAATAGAGATTACTTGAATCACCCATCCTTCATGAGTTTTTTTATTTTGTTTATTTTAAACCTTTCTTGGAAGAAGGGTTGGAAACCACCATGAGATAGGTATATAGGAATGGAATTTATATTAAATCAAATATTTATTCACCTTTACACCTTAATCAGTATGTATTATCTCTCAAACAAGTCTTAATTATGTAAATGTGAAATTAATACTTTATAATGGGAAATATTTATAAAAAAATTCATGAAAACATTAGAGTAACTTTTAATAAACTAATAAACTTATTCAATTCAAATAAAATTTTCTACCTAAGTATGACACATAGTTTGATCTAAAAAATCCAAATGTATCGAGAATAGTTTACATTTATACCATTTAAATGTGATTACCCCTTATTTTTAGGATAATCTTGAAGAAATCACAAAATCATTGGATTATTCTAAATTTAAACAAACTAGTCTATGAAAGTAAAATAGCTACTCTAAAAAGCAAGAAATGGGAAATCTATCCTATGAAAGTGAGAAATTAATATAGAAATCAAGGAATCTAATCTATTAAAAATATAAATATAAAATAGGAAATCTATAAATATAATATACTCCTATCACTAAGGTATAAATCACAATCACTTAGAAGCATTTTTAGTTGGATCAGCCATGAAATTATGTTCCAAAAATTGTACATTCATAGGAAAAAAATATCATTACCTTAGAGGTCTCTGAGGTGAAAATCATTATTCCTAAGGATATCAAATATTTTATATGGTCCAATCCATATTATATTAAACTTATCATGTTGTCCTTTCTTTTCATGTGCCTTATATGATAAAAAAATAGTACTTCTAAAATTCTAAAAGCTTTGATTTTAGATATTTTATCTAACCACCTCTTGACAATGTCTTGTTGCTTGTTGAATCTATGCAATGTTTTTGTTCATACATCCTTAATCTACATTATGTATAGTAAACTTAATTAAACTATTTAATATTATTCTATATACTCTTGCATAAATTTATATGTTGGTAACTTGAGATTAATAAGAAAAATTTATTTTTGTCCATATACTAATAGGAAAGGTGAAGCTTTGATTGCTTACTTATACCTTTTTATATTTCCCATAGTGCATACTTTAATAGTAGGTGTCATTCTCTTGGTTTTTTTTTTTTTTTTGTTTTTTTCTTGATGGCATCCATGAAATTCTTATTATCTGACTCAACAAATCCATTCCATTATGGATAGTAATTCAAGGAAAATTGGATGGTAATTTGATTGTTATAGGCCCATTTAGTAAACTTTTTAGATTAAAAGGTTGGACCATTATCAAAAATTTAAAAAAATGGATTTTTGAATCTAGTCATTATGTTATCTTCTAGAAAATTAATCTCATCCTAAGCTTTCAAATTCTTCATAACTATAGCCTCTATCCACATGGTGAAATAATCAGTAGCTATTAAAACAAACTTGTGTATTATTGAATAATTATGATTTATTACTCCTATAGATACCTATATTTGGTACAAGCATAGTTTCATAAAAAAAAAAAAATCTTAACCTTTCATATATATAAGCCACTTGATAAAGAATTAGATGTCTAGTGGCATGGTCTCATATGGACCTCTTTAGTTTCATCTTATTTCATTGATGTATCTACACATGTGAGCTTATATGTTGTAACAAACCTTTTTATCTAATGTATTCCATGGATCCCTATCTTTATTTTTTGATTCTCTATGTTTTATCCTTTGGACAACTACATCTATGTTGGACTCTTGTGTTGATGCAAGTTTCCAACTATGACAAAAATGTCCATGCTTATCTTTTTATGCACCTTTCACTTTACGACCATTTATTTAAACCCATTTTTTTAATTCTTATGTTGGTTTATCATACACCACTAGGTCCTAATTCAAAATCAATATATCCATATATATATATATATATATATATATATATATATATATATATATATATATATATATAAAGGTTACAGTCTAATTACATCACCCATAATTTTCATCAAGAAAGTTACTAATTAGAAAATATTTAACATTCTAAGCCACCAAATTATATTATATTACTGCTTTGAATGTTTGAATCATTTCAAAAGGTCAATATACTCTTATATTATTTGTACCAATGGTTATAATAGGATAAAGAGAATCTAATTGAATAATAAAATTTCCACACACATTCTAAGGAGGGATAACTACATGTGAGTCTAAGTCCCTCTTTAGTGTATATGGTTATGTGTGCAGCACTTAACAACAAGGTTGTTAGAGTTAGATTAAATCATTTGATAACCTATATTTACAAACTATAGGAGATCAAAGGTAAGGGAACTAGGGTTTATATTAATATTTGAATCTCATATATAGGTGAAAATATTTTTAAATACCAAATAGTCACATAGGTAACTATGTAGCTTTAGTAAAAATTTAGATCTAATTTTGGACATACCCTGGACTAGACACCTATGGTAAAGATAAACACATGCATCGATGCAATTATTTAGGATCAAATCAAGTGTCCTTGGATGAGAAGAAGTAAAAAAATAGAGTGAATCGATTCAAATAAGTATTCATTGTAATGAGATTATTTTAGATCATTTCCATGGTCTAGAGTGAAATGTGAAATAAGATATTCCCTATCACTTAATTACCTTAAACTTACTATATTTAGTGTATATGTTTAAATAAGAAAATTTATATAATTTGGTAAGTATCATTGATTTCTAAATATTTTAATATTTCATTAAAATAGTTTTATTTGATTAAGTGTGTTTGTGTAAAAACTCAGTATGCATAAAAAAACTCCAATGAAATGAAAACCTCATTAATCAAAAGGACATCCTTCAATCATAGGATGTAATGGCATGGATGTGTACACTTTCATATTTTTGAATAATTGAAATTCATGTCATGTTATAACTTAATTATGATTATCCTTTAAATAATAGAAAAATACTATCCTATCTATAGGATCTTGTGAGCTATAGTGTTTCGAAAAGGATGTCCACTACTTATCTTCTATTGTAAATTGTTCAAGATGTTTTTGGATTCCTCTCTTGAGACACACCTAAAATAGATTCCCTCATAATTATTCCTCTACAAAACTCCATATTTAATCATTTAATGTGATTATTTTATCTTCATATATCACATTCATTTTTGTTTTAATTAAAGGAGACATGTACCTATAAGTAGGTAGTGGATAATGTGGGCATACTAGTCACCTTTGTCTACCTATGTTTTGTTAATCTAATCGATGTAAATATGTAGATATGTTTCAGTCATGATTTGGATTATTCCTTGGCATCATAACATATTAGTCGGTCTTATTTCAATATTAAACTCTTGAAATTTGGCCATCTATTTACCTCTTCTTTCACCTAATTATTTTTTGCCAAGTGTGAGATTGACACAACTAGGTCTATAACAATGGAATGTGTCATGTTTCAAAGAATATAGTTATTTAATTTATCCACAATTTTTATCAATAAATATATTAACTTATCTATCATTGAATAATTTAGTTCTACATCCCTTAGATTATCACTCATGAGCATCCATCTTTTGTGTGAATATTGTTGCTATAGTGTATTTTTAAGAAAATAAACAAAAATAAATCTTTATTAAAATTAGGGTTAATCAAAATTAGAGATTGAGTGATGGTATTATTAATATCTTGAAATGATTTCCTATCTTAATTTTTTCATTCTATTTTAACATCTTGTTTCAACATGGGGTTTAATGGCTTGAAAATATCTGTAGATCCAAAAAAAAATTATACAAATTTTATTTTGATAGAGAAATAATTTAGTTATCTTATACTATTGGGTCAAATTATATTTGAAATGTGTTGTATTAATTTTGGATCAATGTAAATCCCATCTTTGGTAATGGCATTGCCTAGTAGTTTATCTTTTATAACTCTAAAAATGCTCTTCTTTAGATTTAGTAATAGTCCATATCTTCTACACCTATCAAATACTTTCTATAAGTGAATCACATGATCAGATCTGCTCTTAAAAAATATTGTAATATAATACATAAAAAATACTATGTATTTACCAATCAATCCTTGAAATGTGAAGCCCATTACATGTTGTAAATTTGATCCTCTATTAATTTAATCGAAGGCATTATTTTATATGTGAAAGTTTGCCATGTGGTGGTAAAAATAGTCTTCATTCAATCCTTTACTTCTACTAATACTTGATTATAGATTTAGAAACCATTTAAAAATGACATCATCTTACACATTGGCCATCTGAATTACTTCATCGAAGGATGGCAAAGGATAGTTATACTTTTATGATTATCTATTCAGGTTTCTAAAATCAATGCACGTCCTTATTTTACCATTCTTTTTATGATGGGTAGTAAGTTGGAAACCAAAGTGGAATGCATAATTGGGAATACAATCTTAGCATCCAATAGCTTATAAACTTTTGTTTGAATTAGGGGATCTAAAATTAGATTCACTAGCCTTTGGCACTATCTAAAGGGATTACTTTCTTGATTCAGAGGAATGATATGTGTAATCACTCTAGGATTGAATATTTTCATATCTTATAAGGTCCAAGAAATAACATATTTATACTTTACAATAATTTCCTTAGTATCTATTTCTCACTCTTCTAACAACTTGAACCAATGTTTACATACTGAGGATATTCATCACTCCCCAAATTTTCTTTGATGAAATTAGATTCACCAATTTTTGGTTGTTTCTATTTTTTAGCTTGTGGATCCATGTCAAAATCTCATTCAAATGATACCATTCCCATAGGTATTAATTTCTCTTTGAGTTGTAACATAACATCATATCCTACTTATTTTGTGTTCATATGCTCAAAATCCATTTCATCTATTATTTGAGATTCAAATTTTTCAAATTGTTTATAAATTATATAATCTTTTGATCATCATAAAACACCTAAAATTTGTCCATGTTATCTAGGACTGAGGCACAAGGAACCAGAACCATTGAAAAGTTCTACATTTTAGAATCCCAAAGTGGCACTAAATTAGAAATTAAAGTGGCTAGTGAATCTAATGTTTGATTTTATTATTTTAGAATATCATTAGAGTTAAATGCTTCAAATGACTCAATCAGATCCCAAGATTTATACTTACATTTTTTCAAATATAAAAGTGTGAACTAATATTTAATTCTAATATGGTTGAAAAGCTGATATAAATCACAAAATATTAGTATCTCTTTAGAGTTGTGCTTTAATGCAAACTCTAAGCCCAAAATGAGAGCTTCATAATTAGCATGATTGTTAATGTAAGGGAATTACAATGTATATGTTATGACATATTGTTTCCCTTCTAGGTCAAATAAATATTTGTTGACACCAGAGCCTTTCTTAGATCTAACTTACTCAAAATGAAGAGACCATAATTTTTAAGGACCTTCAAATTCTCATTCATGAGATTCATGTGTTTAGTAAATATATAAACACCTTCATATGAGGATGTAAATTTTACCCTCTCAATTTTGGAATTATATTCCATAATTAGGCACTTCATATTCAGTTCTTAATCAACACAAATTTTATTGGCTAATCCTTTTCAAGGTAGACACATATGTGAGAAATTTGTCTCCATGTATCCATTTAATGTCTTTGACCAATCACGACTCATTTGTAAGCCATAATCCTTATGAATTTAAATGGCTATAATATCTATATATTTTTAAACATATGTATATGAATATAAATACATTTGAACATTCAGTAACTTCCCAACAATGGGACTACAATATTATCTAGCTACAAAACTACCCTCTTGGACTTGTTTGTAGTGAACCCTAATTTGTTTCAAATAGTTGTAGGCATGACATGGATAAATAACCTAAGTCTACAAAAAAATTATGCACATTCTTTCCAAAAATTATGATAGTCAACAAAAAAATTGGTACTTTAGGTTTGTCTCAATGAAAAACCACATTAGTATGTGTAGCTTTGGATTTATTAGTGGATGATTTTGTGGTTAGAACTTTCAATAATAACTCTCTTTTCTCAATATCTAAACTAGCTCATGAAGAGTGATATTTTCTTTAACTTCATTCATAAACTCAACTATGTTGTATCTAAATTTTTTTTATGAACTAAAAACTTATTACTAATCATTTCCCTTTGGAGAGGGATATTTATTATTAGCTTTTAGATCTAGAGGAAAAACTTCATTATTGTTTGGATGTGTGGAAGTCATGATAACTTATTAGCTTTTGCTCCTTAGGTTTTAGTTATTACTTTAGAAATATTATAAATCATGGATCTCATTTTTATTCTCTTTTGGATCATTCTCATCCTCGACTAGTAATGGGAATTCATATGCTTCAAACATCATTGTGGTACTAGAAGGATTTAGATCAATGGAATGAGATGGATCTAACTAATTTTTAAACACTTTATACATATCCATTTCCCTCTAAAATATTTTAAAGATTGTATATATATATATATATATATATATAATAATCCAACTAACCATGTTTTGTTATATTCTGAACTCAGCACTAATTAGGCAATATTATTTCCAATATATTTATTTTATCCATATTATTAGATGGTTATTCTGTGTTATTTCTAGATATATCGAAAGACATATTTTACCTATAGAGTTTGAAATCTTGGTTGGAATTTTATCCCATGGTTTTACTCATATGCTTCAACAAGATTAGGAATTTATTGCTTAGCTTCTCCACTATCTTCTAGATAGAATCCAATTTTGCTTTTATATAATTAGTAGTACCTTGTGTGGTATTATCATTAACTAGTATCAAGGCTTGGTTATGATTATGTTAATTGGGTGTTGACATAGGATTATTAAAAAAATGAGGTTATGGTTAGGTGGGTAATGTACCAAAGGTAAATGTGTATATACTTGGTTTTGGTTGTGATCCAAAACATTTTAATTAGCATTCAAAATATGATTGAAGGTTGAGAAGTTAAGATTGGTATTGGGCATGGCTAAATCTTGTAATTTTGGATTCAACAGTTTATCAATATTGATATCTTAAGCATAGGCTAATGGTAGTGAGGTAATATTTGGTATTATATGTAAGAATAATATTTTCATAGAGTATAAGGCATCCTTTTACATATCAAGGGCTGATTCATCATTAAGCCTATAATAAGCATCTATTCAGCTATACATATTTTGAAATCTTATGTTAAAAGCTTTGATTGGATAATTAAGTTCTCTTCTCATGATCTTGAAATGTTGTTAAATGATACTTAGGATAGTGAATTATCCAAATTATGCCAAAAATGTATTTTGACACTAGTCCCATGAAGTAATTAAATCCTCTGGGATATTAAGGAACTAGTCATAAGCAACATCTTATAATGTAAAAGGAAAGTGTTTATATTCCACATATTCATGGACTTTGTTAAATATCTATAAGGTACTCTTAAAATCCTTTATATTTTATTTTTTAGTCTTGCCTCCTAACGGAGAAAAGGAAGGAAGATATTTTTTAGGTTTCTAGGCAAATCATGGATAGCTCTAGGTAAAGTAATAGAAGAACTAGCTAACCAAGCTAGGTCCATCTTACGTGGAGGAAGTTGACCTCTTCTAATTGGGGAATAGTATTGAGTCTAGGGTATGTTCAAGGTGCCTTTGTCTAACCTAGGCCTTCTATGAATTTTTAAGGGTGAGGATAATAGACCAGTGTCAAAATTTGACCTTGTTAATATTCTAGGTATATCCAATGAAACTCAAGTGATATTACTTAAGAAATAAAAGAATCACTCCTTTTAGTTTCAAAATAATTGGATTAATGTTGATTTGGGTTTTATACACATAATATAATCCTACAAGGTAGTCTCTAATGTTTTAATATCAATGAAGAATCTTCACTCCAAAGCATGAGTTATGGGGTTTTCAATTTTTCAAATAACATGATGATGGAATAACGATGAAAAATTGGTTATTTACCTCAGATGGTTTGGATGTATGGAGAATAAAATAAACTAAAATTATACTTAATATGGCTAGGTGGATTCTGACCTAAGGTAGAATAGATCAAAAAATTATAAAAATATGGAAGGTTAGAATAGAAAAGAAGGTTTTATGAACCAAATATAGAGGAAAACCTTCTAAACTAGACCTTGTACTATGATTTTCATAAGTGATTGAGAACTAGTGTTTGTTGTAGGTTTTTATTAGTATAGAAAACACACAAACACAATTAGGAGTCCATGGAGATAAATATAGTAAACTTTAATGTTCATAACCAAAGGTTATTGCCAATGTATGAGTACAATTTGCACATATTTATTAGACAAAGAATTGAGCATGGTAAAGTCATGAAGTATAATAGAAGGACACATGTGCAAAGTTTATGATTTTTTCCATTGTATAAATTTTGTATGTATTCATCCTTGTAAGCCTAATCAAGTAATAAAATAATGCGAAGAGTATTTCCTTTTGTATCTCGAAAGGATAGAATGGGAAGAGATAACAGATTGTAAAAGACTATATATTTCACTTTTCTATAATAGAATATGGTTCTAAAGTGTTGATAGAGATTAATAGAATCATTTTGTTATGGTTTTTCATAATCTTCTTTTATATATGGTTAATGTGTAGTGAATTATCTATTTTACTTTATTATATCTTTTGTAGCATCTAAGTTCTTATTCTTTAGGTGAGCCTTTGTATATTGTATATGGTATTTAATATTGTATTCTCTTTTGAACCTTTTGTTACTCTCCACTATGCAAGTTATCCCTATAATTAGCATAGTTTGGAGTATTTATAGGAACCTATGCTAACAATGGTGCAGTGAGCATGGAACACATTTGGATGAAATATGTTGAGATGGTTTCTAGGGTAGAGAAACATAGAAATATGGTTAGATGAGAGAATCTAATTTTTTTCAAAAGAAGCACAAATAATCATAAAAATTATAGAGGGGATTATCCAAGATCACATCTATGGTAATATTTATTAAATTTTATGGTGTGACTTTCCTATATTATTAGTTACATGGCTAAATAGATTAGAATACTATTATTTTAGTCTAAGGAAAACATAAATTATAATCTAGACCAAGGAAAAATTAGAAAGACTACACAACCTAGACCATGATTGGTCTTGAGTATATTATAGGATGAAGACCACAATCAAAAACTATATTACTAAGTTTGTAACACATTGATATGTATATTTTGAGATTGTGTAATATCAACTTATCAATATTGTGCAAGATCAGTTTGTCCAAGGAATCAAATGTAAAATTTTAAAATGACTACCTTTTTTGATAAATATGATGGTTGTGGAAAAGGACATGATGCATACTCCATCCAACCTGGAGTAGTCACTTCAGGCACTATGGGGGTACATGTGGGGGGAAGTGAATGATTAAGAACAAAGTAAAAGGAACTTGAACATAATCCCATAAAATGGAAGGGGGAAAGACTCAGAGTGAGAAGAAAATTTTGGGACTAAAAATGAAACTAGAATAAAAAAAATATGGAATAAGACAAAAGACCCAAAATTAATTATAAATAGTTGTTAGGAACCCGAGAAAGCACAATTGATTACCATATACAAGCAATTTAAGATGCTAAATTAAACCAGAAGTAACAAGTAACTAGAAACTAGAAACAACACAGAATATGAGAGACAATACACAACTTGTATTAATACTCATACATAAAAGAATACAATAAAGAAGATGCCACTTCTTCTTCACCACCTCTCAAAGGCTTCCCACACCTCAAGTGAATAGTACTTCTTTCCTCAAAGCTCTCTCTCTTACGGTCCCAACACATAACTCAAACACAGAGTTGGTGTTCACCTCCAACCAGTCAGTATCCACTACTGCCAGTACACTAGTGTTCCACGCACTCCAAGTACACAATCATACTTCAATTAGATCTCCCCTAAACTACAACAACCTGCAACCCAATGATCTTACTTATGGAAAGAACTGCCTTGCCTTCCTCTCTTGCTCTAGACTAAGTACACACCGTACTCCAAGTAGATCCCACTTGATCCTGCTCTTTGTTGTGTTGTTGTCCTCCCTGATCTTGCACACCTGCAAATCAATTTGGTTCTACACACCTGCAAACATAGACCATGCTCACACATACACCTACAGATCAATGATCTTACTTACCCATGTAAATCTCCAAAATTGGCCTTACAACACCTGCTGACCAAGATCCTACACACCTGAAGAACCCCTTTGATTCTCCAAAACCAGCACCCACACTTGGCACTACTGTGAAAGTAGGAAGAACACCCTTTCTCACTTAAAACATAAAGGAGCTAACTTTGCTCAACTCAAACTAGAACACTTTACAATATAGCCTATGAGTCTCTTAAATAGATCTCATGCAAACAATAATTAGACACCTAATTACAATAATTAGATCCATAGCTGTGAGTCTAAAATTGGCTCTCATCATGCAAACAACCGGTTTGTTAACTAACTATATATAACACTCGTAGTTATAAACCGCATAGGCAACTAAAGTCAGTCCCTATCTGCCTAGAGGTGACTAACATCGGCCGATCTCTTACCGACGTCGATTGCTCTTCCTCTCTAATCCTGCCGATGTCAGTTGGCCTGATCGAGGCTGGTGTCTGTGACACTTCAGCAACCTCCTCCAATGACCTCCTCCATGTCTGCATCAGTTAAGCTTTTAACTCCACAACCTAACAATCTCCCACTTGGAGATAAGAAGCTACACTGTACCTGTACCTGTACCCCATCTAATCTATTTCCTAGCTTGTATCCCTCTTCAAGCTCAACCCTGAAGACCACCCACCACACAACCTATGGTGCACCTCCTGTCATCTAAGTACCCTACCACATCCAAACCTACAAACCCATGTAGTGAAGTCCTAACCCTACATAGCATGAATCCCTACTGCTCGTCCCTCTCAAATACCTGAGAACCCACTTCCCCGAATTGGCTCCCAACTCTCTAATAGCACCCACTGCTTGAGCAAACTCAGGTTTATACTAGACCTCATGTGATTTTAGACACTAAACTATCCAGCCCTTGGTGTGCTCTAAATCTACATCCTACGTCTCACCAACACCTGATTCAGATTAGCTCCCACTAGAGACAAAATCCACTTGTGATATTCCATGTCTCTCATGCCAAATAATTTCCCTGCTCCAAATTCCTCATGACATGCCACTGAACTAACCTTACCCTTAGCTCAGCAAAACCCTATATGTTTGAACTTGTACCAAGCTCATCCTCCACATATAGTAATAGGATAATGTTACGACCATCATCCACCTAGTAAGACAAACACAATGGTTATACTGACATTGACTAAAGCCCTGCTTTGTCATCCATCTGGTACTACCTGTTAGTCCTATCCCACTATCCTGCAGCTTCCTCAAGACCATATGCCTTGGCCTTTCATCTCACATATCCATTCTCTCTATTATTTAACCAAGGAATCCATTCATCTCAGTGCTTTCTTTCATCTGGCAACCCTACCAAATCTCCCATTTGGTTCTGCATCATATTCCTGCCATGCTCCCACTATTTCCTAGATCCTTCATGCTCTGTAGTCAGAAACTAGTATAAAGAAGAGGAACAATGAATTTGAGGCTTACTTACACTTTTAGTCCTCCCCATGGGAGTTTGAGACACCTTGACATCTTGTTATCTGCCCAAAATCCATTACAGTGACTGACCTCTGTCACCACACAATCTGCATCTGACCGACATCGGTTCCATGCGCCTATCCTTACTACTGACCCCACCGATGTCGGTGTCTACCTACTCTCGACATTGGTCCTCCTGACCAATGTCAGTCTTACTATCACTGACATTAGTGCTCCTAACTAATGTCAGTCTTACCCTACTCGACACCACTAGCTCTGATCTACACATGACCGACATCGGCACCTATCTGTTCGACGCTGGTTCCTCCTAACTGACACCGGTAACTGTGTTCACTTGTGAGTGATGAATTTTTACCCATGAGCTCCTTTGAATCAAAACCTATGTCCAAACTACCCTACTCAGAAGTATCCAGCCCCATCCACTGGTCTTTATCCATCATCTCCTCCAAGAACACCAAGGCTTTCTAGTTCTTAAGTTTATCAAACACATCTGTCTTCCGCTTAAGAACATGCATCTCCTTCTTGCTTATGTGACCAAGCCTAAAAAGCTACATCCTTGTAATAGAAGAAGAATTAGTAATATAAGTAGATAGATAAAGGATACCTACTTTCTTACCACCCGCTAATTCAAGTGTATACGTTGTGAGAGTTCTTGTGCACCTCTCATGACCCAACTTTCTTAAAGTAATTAGCCACATCTTCAAGACTAGGACCTGCATAACCTTATTCAACACCCATGTGTTGGCCGCCTGAAATTTCAGTGACACTTCCCCTTTGCCAATAATATGACAAGGCTCACCAACCCCTCTACTTGGGGCTGCATGGAAGGAGGTAACAGAATCTATTAACCAAGATTCAACTTTATCTAGAGCATCATGTGCAACAACACTTGCAACATCTACGTCCTCATGTTGATCTGCTACCAACCAACAATCTTTCTTTACCTGCTCTTTCTTTCCATAACACTGTATGTGACCATTCATGATATTCAGTTCCTCCATTTGTAGCTTACTTTTTTCTGCGGTTGCTATACTCCCACTCAATCAGAAACCCCTGAGAGTGACCTATAACCAAACACAAAACTTGCTCATTGAAACCTTAGCTCTGATACCAACTGTTAGTGGTATCAAGCTATGAGCCAACAACCTTGCTTTGATGCCAACTGTTAGGAACCCGAGGAAGCACAATTGATTACCATATACAAGCAACATAAGATGTAGAATTAAACCAGAAGTAACAAGTAACTAGAAACCAAAAACAACATAAAATATGAGAGACAATACACAACTTGTATTAATACTCATACAGAAAAGAATACAATAAAGAAGATGCCACTTCTTCTGCACCACCTCTCAGAGGCTTCCCATACCTCAAGTGAATAGTACTTCTTTCCTCAAAGCTCTCTCTCTTACAATCCCAACACACAACTCAAACACAGAGTTGGTGTTCACCTCCAACTAGTTAGTATCCACTACTGTCAGTACACCAGTGCTCCACGCACTCCACAAGTGCTCCACACACTCCAAGTACACAATCATACTTCAATTAGATCTCTCTTAAATTGTAACAACTTGTAACCTAATGATCTTACTTATGGAAGGAACTCCCTTGTCTTCCTCTCTTGCTCTAGATCGAGTACACACCGTACTCCAAGTAGATCCCACCTAATCCTACTCCTTGTTGTGTTGCTATCCTCCCTGATCTTGCACACCTACAAATCAATCTAGTTCTGCACACCTGCAAACCTAGACCATGCTCACACATACACCTACAGATCAATGATCTTACTTACCCATGTAGATCTCCAAAAGTGGCCTTGTAACACCTTCTAACCAAGATCCTACACACCTAAAAAACCCCTCTGATTCTCTAAAACCAGCACCCACACTTGGCACTACTATGGAACTAGGAGGAACACCCTTGCTCACTTCACACACAGAAGGAGCTATCTTTTCTCAACTCAAACTAGAACACTTTACAATACATCCTATGAGTCTCTTAAATAGATCTCATGCAAACAATAATTAGACACCTAATTACAATAATTAGATCCATAGCTTTGAGTCTAAAATTGGCTCTCATCATGCAAACAACCGGTTTGTTAACTAACTGTCCATAACACTCACAGTTCTGAACCACACAGGCGACCAACGTCAGTCCCTCTCTGCCTAGAGGTCACTGACGCCAGCTGGTCTCTGATCGACGTCAGTTGTTCTACCTGTCTATTCCTACTGATGTCTGTTGGACTGACCGACGCCAGTGTCTGTGACACTTCAGCAACCTCCTCCAATGACCTCCATGTCTGATTTAGTGAAGCTTTTAACTCCACAACCTAACAATCTCCCACTTGGAGATAAATAGATGCACTATACTTGTACCTATACCCTATCTAATCTATTTCTTGGCTTGTATCCCTCTTCAAGCTCAACCTTGAAGACCACCCACCACACAACCTATGGTGTACCTCCTGTCATCCAAGTACCCTGCCACATCCGAACCTACAAACCCATGTAGTGAAGTCTTGACCCTGCATAGCATGAATCCCTACTACTGGTCCCTCTCAAATACCTGAGAACCCACTTCCCCGAATTGGCTCCTAACTCTCTAATAGCACCCACTGCTTGGGCAAACTCAGGTCTATACTAGACCTCATGTGATTTAGGACACTAAACTATCTAGCCCTTCATGTGCTCTGATTCTACATCCTACATCTTGCCAACACCTGATTCACATCAGCTCCCACTAGAGACAAAATCCACCTGTGATCTTCCATGTCTCTCATGCCAAAGAATTTTGCTGCTCCAAATTCCTCATGACATGCCACTGAACTAACCTTGCCCTTAGCTCAGCAAAACCCTGTATGTCTGAACCTATACCAAGCTCATCCTCCACATACAGCAATAGGATAATGTTGCAACCATCATCCACCTAGTAGGACAAACACAATGGTTATACTGACATTGATTAAAGCCCTGCTTTGTCATCCACCTAGTACCACATGTTAGTCCTATCCCAATGTCCTGCAGCTTCCTCAAGACCATATGCCCTGGCCTTTCATCTCACATATCTATTCTCTCTATTCTTTAACCAAGGTATCCATTTGTCTCAGTGCTTTCTTCCAGTTGGAAACCCTACCAAATCTCTCATTTGGTTCTGCATCATATTCCTGCCATGCTCCCACTGTTTCCTAGATCCTTCCTACTCTGCAGTCAACAACTAGTATAAAAAAGAGGAACAACAAATTTGAGGCTTACTTACACTTTTAGTCCTCCCCATCGGTGTTTGAGACTACTTGATATCTTGTTGTCCACCCAAAATCCATTACAGTGATCGACCTCGGTCACCACACAGTCTGCATCTAACCGACGTCAGTTCCATGTGGCTGTCCTGACTACCGACCCCACCAACGTCAGTGTCTACCTGCTGCTGACATTAGTCCTCTTGACTGACGTCGATCTTACTATCACTAACATCAATCGTCATGATCAACATCGGTCTTACCCTGCCTGACACCATTGGCTCTTGTCTACACATGATCGACATCAGCACCTGTCTATTTGATGTTGATTCCTCCTGACTGACACCGGTACCTGTGTTCGCCTGTGAGTGATGACTTTTTACCCATGAGCTCCTTTTAATCAAAACCCATGTCCAAACTGCCTTGCTCAGAAGTATCTAGCCCCATCCACTGGTCTCTGTCCATCATCTCCTCCAAGAACACCAAGGCTTTCCAGTTCTTATGTTTATCAAACACATATGTCTTCTACTTAATAACATGCATCTCCTTCTTGCTCATGTGACCAAGCCTACAAAGTCACGTCCTTGCAACAGAAAAAGAATCAGTAATATAAGTAGATAGATAAAGGATACCTACTTTTTTACCACCCACTAATTCAAGTGCATCCGCTGTGAGAGTTCTTGTGCATCTCTCATCACCCAACTTTCCTGAAGTAATTAGCCGCATCTTCAAGACTGAGACCTGCATGACCTTCTTCAACACCCATGTGTTGGCTACCTACAATTTCAGCAACACTTCCCCCTTGCCAATACTATGACAAGGCTCACCAACCCCTCTACTTGGGGCTACATGGAAAGAGGCAACAGAATCTACTAACCAAGATTCAACTTTATTTAGAGCATCCTGTGCAACAACACCTGCAACATCTGCATCTTCATGCTGATCTACTACCAACCAACAATATTTCTTTACCTGCTCTTTCTTTCCATAACACCGTAAGTGACCATTCGTGCTATTCAATTCCTCCTTTTGTACCTTACTTTATTCTTCCATTGCTATACTCCCACTCAATTAGAAACCCCTGAGAGTGACCTGTAACCAAACACAAAACTTACTCCTTGTAACCTTAGCTCTGATACCCACTGTTAGTGGTATCAAGCTATGAGCCAACAACCTTGCTCTTATACCAATTGTTAGGAACCTGAGGAATCACAATTGATTACCATATACAAGCAACTTAAGATGCAGAATTAAACCAAAAGTAACAAGTAACTAGAAACCAGAAACAATATAGAATATGAGAGACAATACACAACTTGTATTAATTCTAATACAGAAAAAAATACAATAAAGAAGATGCCATTTCTTCTTCACCACCTCTTAGAGGCTTCCCACACCTCAAGTGAATAGTACTTCTTTCTTCAAAGCTCTCTCTCTCATAGTCCCATCACACAACTCAAACACAGAGTTGGTGTTCACCTCCAACAAGTTAGTATCCACTACTACCATTACACCAGTGCTCCATACACTCCACAAGTTTTCCACATACTCCAAGTACACAATCGTACTTCAAGTAGATCTCCCCTGAATTGCAACAACTTACAACCCAATGATCTTACTTATGAAAGGAACTGCCTTACCTTCCTCTCTTGCTCTAGACCAAGTACACACCATACTCCAAGTAGATCCCACTTGATCCTGCTCCTTGTTGTGTTGTTTTCCTCCATGATCTTTCACACCTGTAAATCAATTTGGTTCTACACACCTGCAAACCTAGACCATTGCTAACACATACACCTATAGATCAATGATCTTACTTACCCATGTAGATCTCCAAAAGTGGCCTTGCAACACCTACTGACCAAGATCCTACACACTTGAAGAACCCCTCTGATTCTCCAAAACCAGCACCCACACTTGACACTACTATGGAACTAAGAGGAACACCCTTGCTCACTTCACACATAGAAGGATCTAACTTTGCTCAACTCAAACTAGAACACTTTACAATACAACCTATGAGTCTCTTAAATAGATCTCATGCAAACAATAATTAGACACCTAATTACAATAATTAGATCCACAGCTTTGAGTCTAAAATTGGCTCTCATCATGCAAAAAACTAGTTCATTAACTAACTATCTATAACACTCATAGTTCTAAACTGCACAAGTGACTGACATCGGTCCCTGTCTGCCTAGAGGTGACCAATGCTGGCCGATCTCTGATTGACAACGGTTGCTCTTCCTGTCTAATCTTGCCAATGTCGATTGGCCTGACTGACACCTGTGTTTGTGACACTTCAGCAACCTCATCCATGTCTACATCAGTGAAGTTTTTAACTCCACAATCTAACAATCTCCCACTTTTAGATAAACAACTGCACTATACCTGTACCTGTACCCATCTAATCTATTTCCTGGCTTGTATCCCTCTTCAAGCTCAACCATAAAGACCACCCACCACACAACTCATGGTGCACCTCCTATCATCTGAGTACCCTACCACATCTAAACCTACAAACCCATGTAGTGAAGTCTTGACCTTGCATAGCATGAATCCCTATTGTTGGTCCCTCTCAAATACCTAAAAACCCACTTCCCCGAATTGGCTCCTAACTCTCTGACAGCACCCACTGCTTGGGCAAACTCAGGTCTATACCAGACCTCATGTGATTTTGGACACTGAACTATCCAGCCCTTGGTGTGCTTCAGTTCTACATCCTACATCTCACCAACACCTAATTCACATCAGCTCCCTCTAGATACAAAATCCGCCTATGATCTTCCATGTCTCTCATGCCAAAGAATTTTGCTGCTCCAAATTCCTCATGACATGCCACTGAACTAACCTTACCATTAGCTCAGTAAAAACCTGTATGTCTGAACCTATACCAAGCTCATCCTCCACATACAGCAATAGGATAATGTTGTGACCATCATCCACCTGGTAAGACAAACACAATGGTTATATTGACATTGACTAAAGCCCTGCTTTGTCATCCACCTGATACCACCTATTAGTCCTGTCCCACTGTCCTGCAGCTTCCTCAAGACCATATGCCCTAGCCTTCTATCTCACATATCCATTCTCTCTATTCTTTAACCAAGGTATCCATTCATCTCAATGCTTTCTTCCAGCTAGCAACCCTACCAAATCTCCCATTTGGTTCTGCATCATATTCCTGCCATGCTTCCACTATTTCCTATATCCTTCCTACTCTGCAGTCAGCAACTAGTATAAAGAAGAGGAACAACGAATTTGAGGCTTACTTACACTTTCAGTCCTCCCCATGTGTGTTTGAGACTCCTTAATAGCTTGTTGTCCACCCAAAATCCGTTACAGTGATCGACCTCGATCATCACACAGTCTACATCTGACTGACGTCAGTTCTATGCACCTATCCTGACTATCAACTCCATCAACATCGGTGTCTACCTACTATTGATGTAGGTCCTCCTGACTGATGATGGTATTACTGTCGCTGATGTTGGTCCTCCTGATTGACATCGGTCTTACCCTGTCCAACACCACCAGCTCTGGTCTATACATGACTGACATCGGCACATATCTATTCGACGTTGGTTCCTCCTAACTGACATCGGTACCTGTGAGTGATGATTTTTTACCTACAAGCTCCTTTGAACCAAAACCCATGTCCAAACTGCCCAGCTCAGAAGTATCCAGCCCCATCCACTGGTCTCTGTCCATCATCTCCTCTAAGAACACCAAGGCTTTCTATTTCTTATGTTTATCAAACACATCTGTCTTTCGCTTAAGAACATGCATCTCCTTCTTGCTCATGTGACCAAGCCTACAAAGCCACATCCTTGCAACAGAAGAGGAATCAGTAATATAAGTAGATAGATAAAGGATACCTACTTTCTTACCACCCGCTAATTCAAGTGCATCTGCTGTGAGAGTTTTTGTGCATCTCTCATCACCCAACTTTCCTAAATTAATTAGCCGCATCTTCAAGATTGGGACCTGCATGACCTTCTTCAACACCCATGTGTTGGCCGCCTACAATTTCAGCAACACTTCCCCTTTGCCAATACTATGACAAGGCTCACCAACCCCTCTACTTGGGGCTACATGGAAAGAGGCAACAAAATCTATTAACCAAGATTCAACTTTATCTAGAGCATCTTGTGCAACAACACCCGCAACATCTACATCTTCATGCTGATCTGCTACCCACCAATAATCTTTCTTTACCTGCTCTTTCTTACCATAACACCGTAAGTAACCATTTGTGCTATTCAGTTCCTCCATTCATAGCTTACTTTCTTCTATCATTTTTATACTCCTACTCAATCAAAAACCCCTGAGAGTGACCTGGAACCAAACATAAAACCTGTTCCCTTCAACTTTAGCTCTAATACCAATTGTTAGTGGTATCAAGCTATGAGCCAACAACCTTGCTCTGATACCAACTGTTAGGAACCTGAGGAAGCATAATTGATTACCATATACAAGCAACTTAAGATGCAAAATTAAACCAGAAGTAACAAGTAACCAGAAACCAAAAACAACACAGAATATGAGAGACAATACACAACTTGTATTAATACTCATACAAAAAAGAATACAATAAAGAAGATGCCACATCTTCTTCACCACCTCTCAGAGGCTTCCCACACCTCAAGTGAATAGTACTTCTTTCCTCAAAGCTCTCTCTCTTTCAGTCCCAACACAAAACTCAAACACAAAATTGGTGTTCACCTCCAACCAGTCAGTATCCACTACTGCCAGTACACTAGTGCTCCACGCACTCCACAAGTGCTCCACGCACTCCAAGTACATAATCGTACTTCAAGTAGATCTCCCTTGAACTGCAACAACCTGTAACCCAATGATCTTATGGAAGGAATTGCCTTGCCTTCCTCTCTTGCTCTAGACCAAGTACACACCATAATCTAAGTAGATCCCACCTGATCCTACTCCTTGTTGTGTTGCTATCCTCCTTGATCTTGCACACTTGCAAATCAATCTATTTCTACACACCTGTAAACCTAGACCATGCTCACACATACACCTGCAGATCAATGATCTTACTTACCCATGTAGATCTCCAAAAGTGGCCTTGCAACACCTGTTGACCAAGATCCTACACACCTAAAAAACTCTTCTGATTCTCCAAACCAGCACCCACACTTGGCACTGCTGGGGAACTAGGAGGAACACCCTTGCTCACTTCACACACATAAGGAGCTATCTTTTCTCAACTCAAACTAGAACACTTTACAATACAACCTATGAGTCTCTTAAATAGATCTCATGCAAATAATAATTAGACACCTAATTACAATAATTAGATCCATAGGTTTGAGTCTAAAATTGGCTCTCATCATGCAAACAACTAGTTCGTTAACTAACTGTCCATAACACTCGCAATTCAAAATCGCATAAGCGACCAACGTTGGTCCCTATCTTCCTGGAGGTGACCGATGCCAGCCGATCTCTGACCAACTTCAGTTGCTCTTCCTGTCTAATCTTGTCAACATCAGTTGGCCTGACCAATGCCACTGTTTGTGACACTTAAGCAACCTCCTCTAATGACCTCCTCCATGTCTGCATCAGTGAAGCTTTTAACTCTACAACCTAACAATCTCCCACTTGGAGATAAATAGCTGCACTGTACCTATACCTGTACCCCATCTAATCTATTTCTTGGCTTGTATCCCTCTTCAAGCTCAACCCTGAAGACCACCCACCACACAACCTATGGTGCACCTCCTATCATCCAAGTACCCTGCCACATCTGAACCTACAAACCCATGTAATGAAGTCCTAACCCTGCATAGCATGAATCCCTGCTATTGGTCCCTCTCAAATACCTGAGAACCCATTTCCCCGAATTGGCTCCTAACTCTCTGACAGCACCCACTGCTTGGGCAAACTCAGGTCTATACTAGACCTCATGTGATTTTGGACACTAAACTGTCTAGCCCTTGGTGTGCTCTAGTTCTGCATCTTGCATCTCACCAAAACCTGATTCACATTAGCTCCCACTAGAGACAAAATCCACCTATGATCTTCCATGTCTCTCATGCTAGAGAATTTTGCTACTCCAAATTCCTCATGACATGCCACTAAACTAACCTTTCCCTTAGCTCAGTAAAACCCTGTATATCTAAACCTATACCAAGCTCATCTTTCACATACAGCAACAGGATAATGTTACGACCATCATCCACCTGATAAGACAAACACAATGGTTATACTGACATTGACTAAAGCCCTGCTTTGTCATCCACCTGGTACCACCTGTCAGTCCTATCCCATTGTCCTGAAGCTTCCTCAAGACCATATGCTTTGTCCTTTCATCTCACATATCCATTCTCTCTATTCTTTAACCAAGGTATCCATTGATCTTAGTGCTTTCTTTCAACTGGCAACCCTACCAAATCTCCTGTTTGGTTCTGCATCATATTCCTGCCATGCTCCCACTGTTTCCTAGATCCTTCCTGCTCTGTAGTCAACAACTAGTATAAAGAAGAGGAACAATGAATTTGAGGCTTACCTACACTTTTTGTCCTCCCCATGGGTGTTTGAGACTCCTTAACAGCTTGTTATCTGCCTAAAATCCATTACAGTGACCGACCTCAATCACCACACAGTCTACATCTGATTGACATCGGTTCCATGCACCTATCTTGACTACCGACCCCACTGACGTCAATATCTACCAGTTGTCGATGTCAGTCATCTTGACTGACGTCGGTCTTACTGTCACCGATGTCAATCCTCTTGATCAATGTTGGTCTTACCCTACTTGACACCACCAGATCTGGTCTACACATGATCGACATTGGCACCTGTTTGTTCGATGCCGGTTCCTCCTGACTGATGTCGGTACCTGTGTTCACCTTTGAGTGATGAATTTTTACACGCAAGCTCCTTTGAATCAAAACCCATGTCCAAACTACCCTTCTTAGAAGTATCTAGCCCCATCCACTAGTCTCTATCCATCATCTCCTCCAAGAACACCAAGGCTTTCCAGTTCTTAAGTTTATTAAACACATCTGTCTTTCACTTAAGAACATGCATCTCCTTCTTGCTCATGTGACCAAGCCTACAAAGCCACATCCTTACAACAAAAGAAGAATCAGTAATATAAGTAGATAGATAAATGATACCTACTTTCTTACCACCTGCTAATTCAATTGCATCCGCCGTGAGAGTTCTTGTGCATCTCTCATCACCCAACTTTCCTGAAGCAATTAGCCACATCTTCAAGATTGGGACCTGCATGACCTTATTCAACACCCATGTGTTGGCTGCCTACAATTATAGAAACACTTCCCCTTTGCCAATACTATGACAAGGCTCACCCACCGCTCTACTTGGGGTTGCATGGAAAGAGGCAATAGAATCTATTAACCAAGATTCAACTTTATCCAGAGCATCCTGTGCAACAACACCTACAACATCTGTGTCTTCATGTTGATTTGCTACCAATCAACAATCTTTCTTTACCTACTCTTTCTTTCCATAACACCGTAAGTGACCATTCGTGCTATTCAGTTCCTCCATTCATAGCTTACTTTCTTCTGCCATTGCTATTATCCCACTCAATCAGAAACCCTTGAGAGTGACCTGTAACCAAACACAAAACCTGCTCCCTATAACCTTAGCTCTGATACCAATTGTTAGTGGTATCAAGCTATGAGCCAACAACCTTGCTCTGATACCAACTATTAGGAACCCGAGGAAGAATAATTGATTACCATATACAAGCAACTTAAGATGCAGAATTAAACTAGAAGTAACAAGTAACTAGAAACTAGAAACAACATAGAATATGAGAGACAATACACAACTTATATTAATACTCATAAAGAAAAGAATATAATAAAGAAGATGCCACTTCTTCTTCACCACCTCTCAAAGGCTTCCCACATCTCAAGTGAACAGTACTTCTTTCCTCAAAGCTCTATCTCTTACGGTCCCAACACACAATTCAAACATAGAGTTAGTGTTCACCTATAACCAGTTAGTATCCACTACTGCCAGTACACCAGTGCTCCATGCACTCCACAAGTGCTCCACGTACTCTAAGTACACAATTGTACTTCAAGTAGATCTCCCTTAAACTACAACAACCTACAACCCAATGATCTTACTTATGGAAGGAACTGCCTTGCCTTCCTCTCTTGTTCTAGACTGAGTACACACCGTACTCCAAGTAGATCCCACCTGATCCTACTCCTTATTGTGTTGCTATCCTCCCTGATCTTGCACACCTACAAACCTAGACCATGCTCACACATACACCTGCAGATCAATGATCTTACTTACCCATGTAGATCTCCAAAAGTGGCCTTGCAACACCTGCTGACCAAGATCCTACACACATAAAGAACCCCTCTGATTCTCCAAAACCATCACCCACACTTGGCACTGCTGTGGAACTAGGAGGAACACCCTTGCTCACTTCACACATAGAAGGAGCTAACTTTGCTCAACTCAAACTAGAATACTTTACAATACAACCTATGAGTCTCTTAAATAGATTTTATGCAAAGAATAATTAGACACCTAATTACAATAATTAGATCCGTAGCTTTGAGTCTAAAATTGGCTCTCATCATGCAAACAATCGATTCATTAACTAACTGTCCATAACACTCATAATTTCAAACCACACAGGGAACCGATGTCAGTCCCTGTTTACCTGGAGGTGACTGACACCGACCGATCTCTGACCGATGTCAGTTGCTCTTCCTGTCTAATCCTACCAATGTCAGTTGGCCTGACCGACACCGGTGTCTGTGACACTTCAGAAACCTCCTCTAATGACCTCCTCCATGTCTACATTAGTGGATATTTTAACTCCACAACCTAACAATCTCCCACTTGGAGATAAACAATTACACTGTACCTATACCTGTACCCCATCTAATCTATTTCTTGGCTTATATCCCTCTTCAAGCTCAACCCTAAAGACCACCCACCACACAACCTATGGTGCACCTCCTGTCATCCAAGTACCCTACCACATCCAAACCTACAAATCCATGTAGTGAAGTCCTGACCCTATATAACATGAATCCCTATTGCTGGTCCCTCTAAAATACATGAGAACCCACTTCCCTGAATTGGCTCCTAACTCTCTGACATCACCCATTGCTTGGGCAAACTCAGGTCTATACTAGACCTCATGTGATTTTGGAAACTGAACTATCCAGTCCTTTGTGTGCTCCAGTTCTACATCCGACATCTTGCCAACACCTGATTCACATTAGCTCCCACTAGAGACAAAATCCACCTGTGATCTTCCATGTCTCTCATGCCAAAGAATTTCGCTGCTCCAAATTCCTCATGACATGCCACTGAACTAACCTTACCCTTAGCTCAGCAAAAGCCTGTATGTCTGAACCTGTACCAAGCTCATCTTCCACATACAAAAATAGGATAATGTTACGACCATCATCTACCTGGTAAGACAAACACAATGGTTATATTGACATTGACTAAAGCCCTGCTTTCTCATCCACCTAGTACCACCTGTCAGTCCTGTCCCACTGTCCTGCAGCTTCCTCAAGACCATATGCCCTAGCCTTCTATCTCACATATCCATTCTCTCTATTATTTAACCAAGGTATCCATTTGTCTCAGTGCTTTCTTCCAATTGGCAACCCTACCAAATCTCTGATTTGGTTTTGCATCATATTCTTGCCATGCTCCGACTGTTTCCTAGATCCTTCATGCTCTGTAGTTAGTAACTAGTAAAAAGAAGAGGAACAATGAATTTGAGGCTTACTTACACTTTCAGTCCTCCCCATGGGCATTTGAGACTCCTTGACAGCTTTTTGTCTATCCAAAATTTGTTACAGTGACCAACCTCGGTCACCACATAGTCTGCATCTGACTGACGTCGGTTCCATGCACCTATCCTGACTATCGACCCCACTAATGTCAGTGTCTACCTGCTACCGACATTAGTCCTCTCAACCGACATCAGTCTTACTATCGCTGACATCAGTCTTCCTGACCGATGTCAGTCTTACCCTGCCAGACACCACTGGTTCTGGTCTGTACATGACCGACATTGGCACCTGTTTGTTCGATGCCAGTTCCTCCTGACCAATGTCAGTACCTGTGATCACCTGTGAGTGATGACTTTTTACCCATGAGCTCCTTTCAATCAAAACCCATGTCCAAACTACTCTGCTAAGAAGTATCCAACCCCATCCATTGGTCTCTGTCCATCATCTCCTCCAAGAACACCAAGGCTTTCCAGTTCTTAAGTTTATCAAACACATCTATCTTCAACTTAAGAACATGCATCTCCTTCTTGCTCATGTGACCAAGCCTACAAAGCCATGTCCCTGCAACAAAAGAAGAATCAATAATATAAGTAGATAGATAAAGGATACCTACTTTCCTACCACCCGCTAATTCAAGTGCATCCGCTGTGAGAGTTCTTGTGCATCTCTCATCACCAAAATTTCCTGAAGCAATTAGCTGCATCTTCAAGACTGAGACCTGTATGACCTTCTTCAACACCCATGTGTTGGCCGCCTGCAATTTTAGCAACACTTCCCCTTTTCCAATACTATGACAAGGCTCACCAACCCCTCTACTTGAGGCTGCATGGAAAGAGGTAACATAATCTATTAACCAAGATTCAACTTTATCCAGAGCCTCCTATGCAACAACACTTGCAACATCTATGTCTTCATGTTGATCTGCTACCAACCAAAAATCTTTTTTTACCTACTATTTCTTTCCATAACACCATAAGTGACCATTTGTGCTATTCAGTTCCTCCATTCATAGCTTACTTTCTTTTACCCTTGCTATACTCCCACTCAATCAGAAACCCCTGAAAGTGACCTATAACCAAACACAAAACCTGCTCCCTGCAACCTTAGCTCTGATACCAACTGTTAGTGGTATCAAACTATGAGCCAACAACCTTGCTCTGATACCAACTGTTAGGAACCCCAGGAAGCATAATTGATTACCATATACAAGCAACTTAAGATGTAGAATTAAATTAGAAGTAACAAGTAACTAGAAACTAGAAACAACACAGAATATGAGAGACAATACACAACTTGTATTAATACTCATATAGAAAAGAATACAATAAAGAAGATGCCACTTCTTCTTCACGATCTCTCATAGGCTTCCCACACCTCAAGTGAATAGTACTTCTTTCCTCAAAGCTCTCTCTCTAATGGTCCTAACACACAACTCAAACACAGAGTTGGTGTTCACCTCCAACCAATCAGTATCTACTAATGCTAGTACAGCAGTGCTCCACGCACTCCACAAGTGCTCCACACACTCCATGTACACAATCATACTTCAAGTAGATCTCCCTTGAACTACAATAACCTGTAACCCAATGATTTTACTTATGGAAGGAACTAACTTGCCTTCCTCTCTTGCTCTAGATCGAGTACACACCGTACTCCAAGTAGATCCCACCTAATCCTGCTCCTTTTTGTATTATTTTCCTCCTTGATCTTGTACACCTGTAAATCAATCTGGTTCTGCACACCTGTAAACCTAAACCATGCTCACACATACACCTACAGATCAATGATCTTACTTACCCATGTAGATCTCTAAAAGTGGCCTTGCAACACCTATTGACCAAGATCCTACACACCTAAAGAACCCCTCTGATTCTCCAAAACCTACACCCACACATGGCACTACTGTGGAACTAGGAGGAACACCCTTGCTCACTTCACACACAAAAGGAGCTAACTTTGCTCAACTCAAACTAGAACACTCTACAATAAAGCCTATGAGTCTCTTAAATACATCTCATGCAAACAATAATTAGACACCTAATTACAATAATTAGATCCATAACTTTGAGTCTAAAATTGGCTCTCATCATGCAACCAACCGGTTCATTAACTAAATTTTCATAACACTCGCAGTTCTGAACTACACATGTGACTAGCGTCAATCCCTATCTGCTTGGAGGTGACTGATGTCGGCCGATCTCTGATGAATGTCAGTTGCTCTTCCTGTCTAATCTTACCATCATCGGTTGGCTTGACTGATGCCAGTGTCTGTGACACTTCAGTAACCTTCTCTAATGACCTCCTCCATGTCTGCATCAGTGAAGATTTTAACTCCACAACCTAATAATCTCCCACTTGGAGATAAATAGCTACACTGTACCTATATCTATACCCCATCTAATCTATTTCCTGGCTTGTATCCCTCTTCAAGCTCAACCCTAAAGACCACCCACCACACAACCTGTGGTGCACCTCTTGTCATCTGAGTACCCTGCCACATCTGAACCTACAAACCCATGTAGTGAAGTCCTAACCCTACATAGCATGAATCCCTACTGCTGGTCCCTCTCAAATACCTGAGAACCCACTTCCCCAAATTTGCTCCTAACTCTCTAACAGCACCCACTGCTTGGGCAAACTCGGGTCTATACTAGACCTCATGTGATTTTGGACACTGAACTGTCTAGCCCTTGGTGTGCTTCGGTTTTGCATCCTGCATCTCGCCAACACCTGATTCACATCAGCTCCCACTAGAGACAAAACCCACCTGTGATCTTCCATGTCTCTCATGCCAAAGAATTTTGCTACTCTAAATTCCTCATGACATGCCACTAAACTAACCTTACCCTTAGCTTAGCAAAACCCTGTATGTCTGAACCTGTACCAAGCTCATCCTCCACATACAATAACAGGATAATGTTGTAACCATCATCCACCTGGTAAGACAAACACAATGGTTATAGTGACTTTAACTAAAGCCCTGCTTTGTCATCCACCTGGTACCACCTGTCAGTCTTGTCCCACTATCCTGTAGCTTCCTCAAGACCATATGCCCTGGCCTTCCATCTCACATATCCATTTTCTCTATTCTTTAACCAAGGTATCCATTCATCTCAGTGCTTTCTTCCAGCTGGCAACCCTACCAAGTCTCCTATTTGATTCTGCATCATATTCTTGCCATGCTCCCACTATTTCTTGGATCCTTCCTGCTCTACAGTCAGTAACTAGTATAAAGAAGAGGAACAATGAATTTGAGGCTTACTTACACTTTCAGTCCTCCCCATGGGTGTTTGAGACTTCTTGACAGCTTGTTGTCCACCCAAAATCCATTATAGTGACCGACCTTAGTCACCACAGAGTCTACATCCAATCGATGTCGGTTCCATGCACCTGTCCTAACTACCGACCCCATCAATGTCGATGTCTACCTATTGCTGACGTCAGTCCTCTTGATCAATGTCGGTCTTACTGTCATCGATGTTGGTCCTCCTAACTGACATTGGTCTTACCTTGCCCGACACCACCGGCTCTAGTTTTCACATGACTGACATAAGCACCTATCTGTTTGACACCAGTTCCTCCTAACCGATGCTGGTACCCATGTTCGCCTGTGAGTGATGAATTTTTAGCCGTGATCTCCTTTGAATCAAAACCCATGTCCAAACTGCCTTGCTCAGAAGTATCCAGCCCCATCCACTGGTCTCTTTCCATCATCTCTGCTAAGAACACCAAGGCTTTCTAGTTCTTAATTTTATCAAACACATCTGTCTTCCACTTAAGAACATGCATCTCCTTCTTGCTCATGTGACCAAGCCTACAATGCCACATCCTTGCAATAGAAGAGGAATCAGTAATATAAGTAGATCAATAAAAGATACCTACTTTCTTACCACCCGTTAATTCAAGTGCATCCGCTGTGAGAGTTCTTGTGCATCTCTCATCACCCAACTTTCCTGAAGCAATTAGCCACATCTTCAAGACTGGGACTTGCATGACCTTCTTCAACACCCATGTGTTGGCCACCTACAATTTTAGCAACACTTCCCCTTTGCCAATACTATGACAAGGCTCACCAACCCCTCTACTTGGGGCTGCATGGAAAGAGGCAACAAAATCTATTAACCAAGATTCAACTTTATCCAGAGCATTCTATGTAACAACACCTACAACATCTGCATCTTCATGCTGATCTGCTACCAACCAACAATCTTTCTTTACCTACTTTTTCTTTCCATAACAATGTAAGTGACCATTCATGCTATTCAATTCCTCCATTCGTAGCTTACTTTCTTCTACCATTGCTATACTCCCACTCAATCAAAAACCCCTGAGAGTGACCTGTAACCAAACACAAAACCTACTCCCTACAACCTTAGCTCTGATACCAACTATTAGTGGTATCAAGCTATGAGCCAATAACCTTGCTCTGATACCAACTGTTAGGAACCCAAGGAAGTACAATTGATTACCATATACAAGCAACTTAAGATGCGGAATTAAACCAGAAGTAACAAGTAACTAGAAACCAAAAAAAACATAAAATCTGAGAGACAATACACAACTTGTTTTAATACTCATACAGAAAAGAATACAATAAAGAAGATGCCACTTCTTCTTCACCACCTCTCAGAGGCTTCCCACACCTCAAGTGAGTAGTACTTCTTTCCTCAAAGCTCTCTCTCTTACGGTCCCAACACACAACTCAAACACAGAATTGGTTTTCACCTCAAACCAGTCAGTATCCACTACTGCCAGTACACCAGTGCTCTACACACTCCAAGTACACAATCGTACTTCAAGTAGATCTCCCCTAAAATACAACCTGCAACCCAATGATCTTACTTATGGAAGGAACTGCCTTGCCTTCTTCTCTTGCTCTAGACCGAGTACACACCATACTCCAAGTAGATCCCATTTGATCCTACTCCTTGTTGTGTTGTTTTCCTCCCTAAATTTTCACACCTACAAATCAATCTGGTTCTATACACCTACAAACCTAGACCATGCTCACACATACACCTACAGATCAATGATCTTACTTACCCATGTAGATCTCCAAAAGTGGCCTTGCAACACCTGCTGACCAAGATCCTACACACTTGAAGAACCCCTCTAATTCTCCAAAACTAGCACCCACACTTGGCACTGCTGTGGAACTAAGAGGAACACCCTTGCTCGCTTCACACATAGAAGGAGCTAACTTTGCTCAACTCAAACTAGAACACTTTACAATACAGCCTATGAGTCTCTTAAATAGATCTCATGCAAATAATAATTAGACACCTAATTACAATAATTAGATCTATAGCTTTGAGTCTAAAATTGGTTCTCATCATGCAAACAACTGATTCGTTAACTAACTATCCATAACACTCACAGTTCTGAACCACACAGGCGACCAACGTCAATCCCTGTTTGCCTGGAGGTGACCAATGCTGGCTGATCTCTGACTGACGTTGGTTGCTCTTCCTATCTAATCCTATTGATGTCAGTTTGCCTGACTGGTGCTGGTGTCTGTGACACTTCAGCAACCTCCTCCAATGACCTCCTCCATGTCTGCATTAGTGAAGCTTTTAACTCCACAACCTAACAATAGTATTAGTTGTAGAGAAGAAAGTGATAGAGATCGATAAATGCAATAAAATGATGTTATATAAGAGAGGTTACTGAGAGATGATGTAGAAATTACTAGAAGGAAAGGGTACATGGATTATGAGAAAGTACCCAATGAGGAAGAATGTGTTGGAAGTAGTGATACAGAGATATAATAGTTAGAAAGTAGAGGTAGATCACAATTAAGGGAGGGGTTTTTAGTTAGAACTGGGAAGGAAAGTTCCTAGGAAAATGTTAAAATTGAATGCAATAATATCATAGGTTTAAGTTAAAATTTAGAAAAAGTTAGAGATAAAAGGAATTAATTTTAAAGGTATGCATCCCCCAATACCACTTTATTTATTGAATGGATAAAAAGTATAGAAGGAGAAGTATATTCTAGTTGGTTTGATTCCTTCACTAACAATTTTGGAAATCTCAATGTAAAAACCAAGTGGACATTAGAAATAATTAAGTCATAAGAATCAAGATTTATTTTTACTCCTAAAAATATTAGTGTGTAGTAGTTTGTAGTCATGGTGAACACTTTACAATCACTTAACATCTCAATAATAAGTGGGCAGACACTACCAGTCATAGTTATTAGTATTTAGACATCTTTAGTAAAAACTACTTGGTTACCTTATATGTCACTTAATGTAGGGATGTTCATGCCTTTAATGTTATATGATGGGTCTACAAACCCTAAACAATACTTGATAATTGGTGAAATGAAATAGATTGTAAAAGGGGTAACATCGGATAGTGTGAAGAAGTGTGAACTCATAGTGGCTCTAGTAAGATGTGACTTAGAGTTCATTTGTAAAAGGAATGTAAATGTTATTGACCTCATACAAGTTAAATAATTTATAGTAGCATAATTTAAGGTAAATAAATGTTCCAGTCAAGTTATTTAAGACCTAAAGGAAATTTAGAAAAAAATTGGAGAAATAGTTAGAAAATATGATCGTCAGTTTTCTGATGTGATCAACAAAATTGATTTTATTTTCCAAGACAAATAAAAAGCTTATTGGTTCATATAGGTTCTATGACCAAGAATAATGTTTGTTATTGTATAGTCCGAATTATCCACCAATGTTGATGCCTAAAATACTACTATACAAGTAAAGTAGATAGAAGATTATGTGGATCTTCCATCAGTGGGATTAAAAGTAAAAGCTAATCAAGATGCCTTTATGAGGAATATAAATGAAAGGAATTAAAATTATAACTCTAATTTAGGATTATGGTTTTTAAAATGTATTCAAGAGGGACATTATAGAAATGACTATCAAAAATTACAAATGGAATTTTGTGAAATCTATAGGGTAGTTAGACATCCTACATCTAAGTGTCATATTTTTCAAAAATATATTCAAAAATTGCACACCATGTATTGTAATTTTTAAAATACACAAATAATGATGACACAAGATACTAATCTTTGTAATAATTAAAAAATGATATAATGAATAACATCTTTCCATTTGTGGATCAGCAAATACCAACTACAAAGCAATCAATTATAAGACTAGATGTGGAAATGACAAATGTGACTCAAGGTAGCTCAAGATGGATTCCTTCATCAAATAAAATATCAAATGCCTTCATCACCACTATATCAACCATAAGGCCTATAAATATGGAGTACTATGACATCTCCCTCATATCCATATTCTAGTTAGTATACCCAACCCTAAAAAAATATGAATCTTCAACAATAGTAGGCAAACTAGACTCCAAGTTCCCATCAACACCAATGTGGGGGATATGATGTGTAGTTAAATAAAATGGTAGGATATTCTAGATCATAATAAAAAGGGTGGGGATATCAACATAATAGAGGTGGATATAGAGGGGGATATAAGGGTAGATATCATGGTGGATATCAAAGAGGTCACAATAATGATAATCGATAAGATTGACCCCTTATGTAATGTTATATATGTGGTGCATATAATAACTATCAGAGAAGCTACCTACATAAACCTTAGAGAGAAGTCTATTATGTATACTATAGGGTCAAAGGTAAACATCAAATAGAATATTACCTAGTCTTAGAGAAACAAATATAAGAGAAGCCAGTTCATAATGTAAATATGATCGATACATAGCCAAATCAAAATTCATTTGTGTAATCCATCTCAAATAAATAGAGAGATGGAAAAGGTTTACCTCCTTTATAAATTCCTCAAGATTGTGTCATTAAAAAAATTTAGTGGGATAAATATCATGACCCTACTACAAAAAAGAATTTAATGTATCAAGTTGTGTAGGTATTATAGGAAATACAACAGAAACTAGTTTTTGAGTATGATAGCATAGCTATTAATGCTCAAATGTATGGGTAAATTATTAGGATAATGAGGCAAGAGGGTGTTATGACTAATTTAATAGATCTAATGAAACTACTCAGTACACTATGTAATGAATATATATCCCATAACATCACTAATCTTCTACATAATCTCTTGGAGTGTGTACAGTGAGGAAAAATAAGGGCCAATAAATTAGTTTGGTATGTCAAGACCAAGAATCCTTGGGATGTGGATTCATAAATGGATATTGAGTTTTATGGATATGAAATTCCAAATGCAATATTTGATTTTGAAAGCATAATCAATATGATTCCTCAATCAACTTGAGAAGCCATTGGTCAACCAACTCTAAGCTAAAATATAGTAATATTAAGTTTGGTGGATTATGGTAGAGTTGAACCCATTATAAATTTAGAATATATTTAAATTAAAGTAGTTAATCTTAGCCTATAAGGTGACTTTGATGTCATCAACATGAAGATAGCATAAAATCACTACCTTGCTTTAATCAATAAGAAATGGGCCTATGATGGTGAAATGACCATCAATATTATAAGTAATTAGTTAGAACCACATCATAAAGATAAAATAGTGGTCATACACCTAAATAACTCTGATAAAAATCCATATATCATCCTAAAAGAGCCAAAATTTCCTTATGCCTATGGGGACAATAGTTGGTTTAAATTGGGGACAAATGAAAGGGAAAATGGGGTGCGATCTATAGAGTGTCAAGATTGGAAACCACATACTACATAATAATAAAAATAAATAACATTAAAACCTATTATAACAAAGTCTCTATCTAGGCAAGTTCACCTTAAAAAATGTGTTTCTCCTTCAGTGCATTCTCTAATAAGATCTGAACTAGATTTCCTATATAATACTAGTGAAACTATGATGTAATATACTAAACCAACCCTAGTAGGTTTTCTACCTTAATAATTTGCATCATCCATAAGTGTTGACTCAGATGCACACATATTGAACTGGTATCACAAATATCATGAGTTGTGACATCTAGGAATGGTGTTCAATATAAAATACCAAATACCTCAATAATTTATGACATAAGATCTCAATCCATTTATATTGAGGCTTGAACACCATTTACTAGAGGTGGATCAACAAGTATATGCACTCAACCATGTGTTGAAAGGAACTATTATGACATGATGAGAAATACACAAAAACTCAAAAATGTAGTGAGATGAAGCATGTAAAGTCTTGTATGAAAGGTTTCATCTAACTAGTGTCAAATTAGAATGGCCTTTATTCCAATAAGGTCAATGCCCAAAACTTCACATCCGTTAGTGTGTGGATATATAGACTACATAAGGAGTATAACCATGATATTGGGTGTACATACTTAGGCACACCCTAACACCTATCTCAATATCCTGGTATATGCATCAAGAGTTTAAAATGGAAACCAAATATTGGGCACAACTTTAGCAATATTTCATTCAAACTTTTGCATTTGAAGACAATAATCCATTAGTACATAATGACTTGTAGAAAATTAAAAAAATTATGTCATGGATGAGAAGATGATTTAGAAACTATAGTTAAATCATCATCTCATTAGGAGGTTATGTAGGACTTCGACATTGCACTACATAATTAAAAAGCTAACTAAAAAGAATAATTTATTTTTCATCCATGTAATAGAATAATCAATTATCTAATAGAATCAAGTGATAGTGATAGTGATGGACATTTTGATATAGAAGGGTTATTTGATCCACAACGTTAAGATAAACCCAAACCTTTTCAAAACATAAAAAAGAGGAAGATAAAAACTATGAAACATCAACATTTTTCCATGCGAAGGCAAGCACATCTTATAAGATATTTTTCGTAGTGGATCAGGCAATATATATTAGGAACCTTTGTAAAAGATTTAAGTAAATATTGTCATAGATTCAACTCTATATCTTATAACTATGGGAGATTACTGGAGACAAGAGAAAAAATTTGAGACCTTATAACTTTAAGGGATTATCAAGATGTGTTTCCAAGTAGATTCTTAGAGGTAAAAGGCATAGATCCATCTCTAGGATAAATTCACAGAGAAATAAAAGAGTGTGCACACCTTATCAAAAAGTGACCTTATAGGGTCAATCCTAATATTAAAATCAAATTAAAGCCCAAACATGATTGAATTCAAGAGGCTAGAATCATTTATTCAGTTGAAAAGGTAGAGTGGGTGAGTCCTATGGTTTTTTAACCTAAGAAGGTAGGAGAAATTTGGGTGTGTGGTGACTACTACGCACTCAATGAAATTTTCATTCATTATACATTTCTAATTCCTTTTATAGATAAAATCTTTGAATCTATTACTAGGAATGAAGTATATTCATTTATAGATGGCTTTAGTGGATATCACTAGATTCTAATTACAAAGGATGATTTGGCTAAGACCACCTTCACTATTAAATGGGGATTATTCACATATAAGGTAATGTAATTTTGTTTAAATAATTCACCTACTATATTTTCTAGAGTTATGGTAAATGCAATCAAATATGTCATTCATGATTTCCTAGATGTATATTTAGATGACTCATATGTATCCTCTCTATTTAAAGAACACTTATCAAAACTAAGATTGATCTAGAACAATGTTAAGCTTTGTGCATCACTTTAAATTTAAATAATTGTCTATTATTTATACCTTTCAGTGTCTTATTGGGCCATGTTATGTTTAGCAATGGTATTTTGTTAAATCTAACTAAAAATTGTTGTTAAAGTAGGAATGTCACCTCTTACTAACTCAACTGAAGTGTGTAAATTCCTTGTCATATGGGATATTATTGAAAGTTTAAAAAATGGTATGTAGCTATATATGTGTCCATAAATAAATTACTATGAAAGGATATTAAATCTGAGTAACAACATTCATTGAGTTAAAATAAGGATTGGTAACAACACCGATAGTTGTGTTTCCTAACTAGAATAAGCATTCCATGTACATGTGGATGCTTTTGGAACCAATGTAGGAGCTATCTTAGCACAACTAAGAAAATGTGTGTTGGACTAAAGTAAACTATCAGTTTTATAAAATAATTACATGACCATAGAGAGAATCACTAACCATGGTATTTGTATTGCAAAATTTTTGGCATTATTTATTGGCTACACCTTTTGAGTTCTTCACAGATCCACCAGGTATTGTGATAATTGGTTAATAAACCAATGTTGGGAACATGTATATAAAGGTGGTAAATTCTCTTTTAGGAATTTAAATTCCAAATTAATGTTAATCTAGGTTGAGATAACATAGGGTCGGATCACTTCATTAGACTTCATAATGGGGAGGAACCAAAAGATACTGAAGATGAATTATCAGATGTGTATTTATTTAGAAATTAAATAGTTCTTGATAACATGGAAGACATTACAAATTTATTATAATAAATAACTTTTACTATGCATTACACTGAGTGGGATATGAATAAAATGGTCACCTGAGCCATACCCTATATCCATATTAATATAACTTTATACAAGCTCAACAAAGATGATTTATTGTACATAGTAGTTATAGAGCACGAGAGACCATAGAATATTCAAGAGTCTCATCAAGGAATTTTAGGGGGTAATTTTTTAGGATAGGTCACTATAAGGAAAATATTATAATTTTTTCTTTGGTGGCCTACATTATTTCAGGATGTGCACAGATTGTTAAACACTATGTTGTTTGTTAGTGAATGGGTAAGCCAAACTAGCATGATGAAATGCCTTTGGTACCCATGATTTCAAAAAAAACCCTTTGAATATTGTGTAATTGACTTTATTTGACCTATAACTCCTCTAATTAAGGGTAGTCACACTCAATATATTATTATTGTGATATATTATTTCACTAAATGGGTGGAAGTTGTTGCCACTCCAAGCTACAGTGTGAAAGATACTTCCAAATTATTATATGAAAACATCATCATAAGGTTTATATGTCCATTTAATCTAGTAAGTGATATATTTTTACATTTCATAAATATTACTATCAAGATTCTCACTAAAAATTTCATGATATTACACCATAAAAGCATGGCTTACCATCTATAGGTAAATGGACAAGCAAAAGCATCCAATAAAGTATTAGGGAAGATGTTAACAAAAATTTATAATGTACAAAGAGATGATTGGGAATATTAAAATATTAAAATTATGTGGGCTTATATAACACATCACAAGAGAGCTATAGTGTTCACTCTATTTCAATTAGTATATGGCCTTGAGGCAGTAATCCTTATGGAGTTATTCCTAGCATGCACATTGTGATGGTTATGAAATTAGGGGATCAGGACTCATTAAAGGCACATTTGATGGATTTCATAAATATGGAAGAGATTTTACAAAGGTCATAGTGGATATACAAGATTAATAAGTAGATTTAGAAATCATGGCATGATCACAACTTGTGATCCAAGCAATTTTACCTAGAACAAATGGTATTGATTTATGAGAGTAGATTTAAAGAATTCATATGAAAGTTATAAACTAGATGGAAAGGACCCTATATTATTCATGAAGTATCACCATAGGTTACAATAGTTTTTAAATATTTATAGGGAACTATATTACCAAGACCTATAAATGGTTGTAGCCTTAAGCCATATTGTCTTTAATCTCTATCATTCAACTAAAAAAAATGAGAATGTTGAGTAGCACCATGTAGTTAGGATTTTAATTAATTTTTTTGTTTCTATTTTGTTTATTAGGTTGTAACACTTTTATATCATGTTCATTGTAGCACAACACATCACAACCACTAATATATAGTTATCATTATAGGGTACAATCACATTCCAAAGACAACTCATAGAAGATAGCTAACCACGACTACATTGAGCATATTAAGTCCAAAAAGGATTCAATAAGATATACATGGTAAATGTAAATCTAATGGTTATGTCATACCATTATTGATACAACATTTTAAAATTATTATATCTTTTTTGAATTAAATTTAGTCATAAATGGACAAGAGGATTCATAAGGCAAATTCATTAAACGAAAGGATAGTTACTCACATATAATAACTACCAAATAATTAAATAAAATATTATAAGCACAAAACATCCTTATCAAGGTAACTTATAGTAAATATTATTAATTTAAAAAAGGAACACTCATGTGTAAGTAGTCAATGCATTCAAAGTAGTCGATGACACTAAATTGGGAACAAATAGGTATTTAAGAGCAAGGTATGTACAATGACAAAACATTATAGACTTCATCTAATGAGATAATTTTATCATATAATGTTATAATACTTAATTGTGAAGATATTTTGAACTAGAGCATAACTAAACAAAGTAATCCTTCATTCCAAACCACTAATCAAACCATAGAGAGAGGTCAATTGATAAATCTACTATCATATGTGCAAAAAGGGGAAATAGGGAATGGGTTATATCCTCACCAAACTAATTAAAATTATCTAGATACATTCAATTTTATAGACATAGCACAAACTACTCTTTTTTCATAGGATACTCAAAGAGTAGCACAAACAGGATCCATCATAATTCAACATCCACTATGAGGCTCTAACACTAAAAGATTACTTAAGCTACCTACATGTGGGTAGTTATATGAATTCATGACGAGTTTGATGAGCCATTATAATCAATGGGCTATCTATATATCATAAAATGTTATAATTTAGATCACTACATACACCATGACATAAACCATTGACCTTCCCAATTGAATAAAATATCTCCTCCCTTATAATTCTATAGCACCACAAATCTATTTAGATATTAGGGAAGAATATAAAATAAGGGTAGGGTTAGAAATTCCTATTTATTCAAATTTGTATGCTTCAATGTGCATCATGGTAAAATCCATCACAAAAATATTTTGGCAAACCACAAAACAAGTGAAACAAATGACAAGAGTCATAATTGATATTACCTATCACATGACAAATCTATGGGAAGACTTAAATTGGCCCTAGTTTTTGGTAGTTTAACTTATCACTAACATAGAAAAGGTACTTATGCGAATCACATAGACATTTTATTACCATTTTCTAGTTCTTTTATTATGTTTCACATAATGGAAATTTCCAATAGGGCCAGTCAACGTAACTATAGAGTTTTGTCCTATTAATTCCCTCATAAATATTGTATGTACCAAAATAAGGAAATATTATGAGTAATTAGGGTGATTTAACACATGGTGTCTCAAAGTCCTATCTTTGATATGAACATACCCTAGGATCTCACAAGATGTAATGAAATATTTAGGACAACATGATTTAGTAATCAAACTACATAATAGTATTCAAATCAAGGTTAATGAGTTAGCTACTCAAATTGTGAATCTGATGCCACTTTTTATTTCAATGGCTAAATCATAGGCTAAAGTGTTCAGGAAAAAATCCTTTGCTATGAGGTTGGCTCAACCTTTTCAAGTTATTCCTCTAGAGGTGTAACAAGTAGAAGTGGAGAAAGAACCATTAAAATAACTAACAAAACCACATGCTCAATCATCACAACCAACATAGACACAAGCTCTAACATAAAAAGAGAAAGGAAAGAGTAAATAACTTATGTGTAGAGCCTCACCACCACCACCAAAGAAAACAACACATAAATCAAAGTCATGGCTCAGGAATACCTTGGTTCTAAGGATAACTGCTGAATGAGATATATCTAAGTTAGAGGTAGAAGAGCAAGAAGTGATATGATTAATGTTGGAAGATATCAAAAAATAAGTGTATGATAAAGAGGAAGATTAAGAGTTCTTATTTTAAAAATAAATGTGCACTTTCTAAGTATGAAATTAGGTAATAAAATACCTTTGATTTGATATTACTCAACCAACTCCTATTCTCATTGATATTATAGGAAAATAATTAGTTCAATACAAGTTAGAGGCCGAGATATTTTCAACAAAGTTAGCCACATGATCATCAACTATGTAAATGGTGTATTTTTCTAAAGAAGATATTCTTACATTGGTCTTATTTTGATGACCATGCACACACCCTTCTACTATACCATCACAAACTATGTGTGAAAGGATGGTATCTTTTGATAAACCTACAAAATAAAATGGTGAATAAGAATCTTAAGTAGTAAAACAATAGCCTCAACCCTAGGTTCCAAAGAAGCAAAAATAGACTCTCATGCCTCCATCTAAATTTAGGAAAACAATTGGTATGTAAAGGCTAACTTGGAAAATCATAGTCATCCAAGCATATTGAATTAGACATCAAGATCATAGACCATGAAGGTGATGAATAACCCATGGATATAACTATGCCCAAGATAGTAGAAGAATAATAGATTATGCATGACACACCAGACCCTAAGGAAGTGAAGGAGGAAGAAAGGAGCAAGAACAAACAAGAACAAACACAATAATTAGTGATGTGCGAGACATAAATCACTCAATAAGAAGATATTTAATGTCAAAATCATCAAGACTTGGGTACTAAAACACAAAATAAAGTTGAGGAAGTAGAATTTTTGTAAAAGTAAGCCAAAAAAAGTTGAATTTACAAAGAAGAAATTTGAGGAAGAAAAATTTGTATAGAAGTAGGCTGAATAAGTAAAGTCAAAGAAGAAAGAGCAGGAGGAAGCCTAACAGTAACAACAAGAGGCACAAGTTACACAATAAAAATAGAGGAAATAAGAAGCTTAAGCCAATGCTACTAAAGAATAGCTTAGACATACAATAGAAGTATAAACATCCTAAGACAAAGAAAATTTTGAATCTAAAGCTAAAGCTAAGGTTAAGGTAGATGCTAAATCCATAGCTCAAGTAGATGAAAAGGCTAAGGTTGAAAAGGAATCTAAAACATAATCTAAATCCAATGCTAAGGTAAAGGTTGAAGTAAAAATTCTAGCTAAGGAGCATAAATATGCAAAACAATAGGTAGAAATAAAAAGTGTAACTCACACAAAGGCCATAGAAGAAGCATCACAAATATCTAGCCAATGGTTATGGGTTGTCCCTACTACATCAACACGGTCAATTTTTTTTTTGCTTACATTGGCTTAATTCAAACCTAATCTTATAATACCTATGACCACCTTCATGGAACTTGCTACCAATATAATGGAAACATCATTGGATGTGATTTAGCTACTACTATCAAAATAAATTGTAGGAGTAGTCACCTTTTAGGAATCAGCTACACAAAAGGCCTTAGATTTAAAGCAATAATTCCTCAAGCTATGTGAATAAAAGGTTGGAGAAGAGGAGAAATTAGCAAATGCATGATAAATAATAAATAACATTTATCCCACATTAGTTACACAAGTAATGAGTGATGAAATCATGTTAGACGATAAGCAATTCTTTGCTCTATTGACAAACCTTACAAATAATTGGGGGGCTACATAGAAAATCTTCACATTATATAAACAAGGTCAAGCTCTTAGGAATGAAACAAAAGTCATATATGAACTCATTAAAGAATATTATTAGGTCTTATACACTACTACATGATAGACCAAGAATATAGCCCAAGATATGTTACATTGGATACAACATCTTAATCAATTGTTGGTTACTAAAAAACCTAAATTTTCCACTACAGATAAAGCTAAAACCTTATTGGAGGATCAAATGACAACTTAAAAAAATATGATAAGTGCACTCAGACAACTATTAGATTCTAATGATGTTACCATATAGAAGTTTTAAGTATGGCATAATGAAATAATGAAAAATTATTTTTTATCCATATAAGCCCAAAGGACAGTAGACGGATTAGATGAGATCATCTTGGATATACATCTCAATTTATCTAATGCCAAGGCATTGCTCATAATTGTAGAAGATGATGATCTAAAAAATTTGATGATAATCTAGGTAACATTGTGCATTATGCTTTCATGGTCTATGAAGTGCTCACAAAATAGAAAATGCTTAACCATGATCTATCTCAAGTTTATCTAACTATTTACTAGATAATATATGAGCCCCAATTTATTCCTCTATAATAGATCTAACAAATCATATAAGAGAGGAAGTTAAATACAAAGTTATAGTCCTAAAAACCACCTCCATCATTAGGTGCATCAAAAGCTAGTGGGTCAGTAGTTGGCTAAGCATAATAACCTTAGCAGTCACCTAGTCAAACTCCTCCTCCACTATAGTATTAAGTAATGTGCACTTCCTTTTTATGACTTCAGGAATATTGAAATTTTTTTTAAGATAACCTAAACATTAGGAACAAGGCCATATGAGTTAAAAACCTATAAATGGTAGCCACCTAGTTATGTTAGCCTATTGAAAACCTAAAAGGGTGGTAGGTTAGTACATCACTTAGCTTAAAACCTAAAAGGGAAGATAAGTAGTGTGTAAAGTTTGAAAACTGGTAGATGAAACCTAGAATAATTAATACAACTTTGTTTTATTTTTTATCTTTTTAACTTAGTTTATATCAACTTATGACTTTATCTTGGGATGAGACAAATTTTAAATGTGGGAAAGTTTTCAATGAAAAATGGAGAATGGAAAAATTATGAATTATAATATAAGGACACATGTGTGAAGTATATGATTTTGTCTCTTGTATCCTTGTAATCCTAATTAGGTAATATAATAATTCAAAGAGTCTTTCCTTTTGTATCTAAAAAGGCTAAAATGAGAAGAGATAGAAGATTGTAAAATAATACAAACACATGCGCGTGCACGCACGCACACACACACACACACACACACACACACACACACACACACACACACACACACACACACACACACACACACACACACACACACACACACACACACACACACACACACACACACACACACACACACACACACACACACACACACACACACACACACACACACACACACACACACACACACACACACACTGTGTGTGTGTGTGTGTGTGTGTGTGTGTGTGTGTGTGTGTGTGTGTGTGTGTGTGTGTGTGTGTGTGTGTGTGTGTGTGTGTGTGCGTGCGTGCATGTGTGTGTGTGCATGTGTGTGTGTGTGTTTGTGTGTGTGTGTGTGTGTTTGTGTATTATTATACAATCTTCTATCTCTTCTCATTCTATCCTTTTGAGATATAAAAGAAAAGACTCTTTGCATTATTTTATTGCCTAATTAGGATTACAAGGCATATCACTTTCTTGTAATAGAATATATTTCAGATGTGTTGATAGAGATTGATAGAATCATTCTGTTATGGTTTTTCCTAATCATCTTCTAGATATGGTTAATGTGTAGTGAGTACTCTATTTTAATTTAATTTCTTATCGAATGTTACGCTAGTTATGTTTCATCTTTTGTAGCATCTGAGTTCTTATTTATCTTTAGGTGCATATTTATATATCATAGATGGTATTGAATATTGTAGTCTCTTATGTGCCTTTTTTTACTCTCTAATATTCAAGTTATCCCTATAAGTAGCATGTTCTAGATTATTTTTAGGAACCTCTTTTAATAATATTCAAAGGGAGATTATGATTAATAAACATAAAGAATTGAAATTAACTAAATCACAATCTAAATAATTGTATTTAAAACACTTCTACACAACCCAAAAACTAAAATACAAGTATGATAGAACTTCTTCAATGAATCGTAAGGTTTGGATAAGAAACACACATTAGTATAAACTTACATAATAATTCATAGAATTTCTTATTGATCTCAATTGAAAAATTGTCCTCCCTTTGGAACACAAAGGACAAAAGTATATATATATATATATATATATATATATATATATATATATTAGGATGGGGACACATCATCCTTAAGTTCTAAATTTGCATCTTCTATTTTAGGAATCGAATGTCAAAACCCATGCATATTGTTCATATATGTTTTTACTATTGTATAGCCTATAAATTGAGGATATGTACTTGGAGGTTGTTGAGATACATAAAATATACCTACTAAAGGATGAATATATTTAAATGATTACAACTTATTCTACAAAGTGTGACTTACTTCAAAAATTAGTCTTAATTGTTTCATAATATATTATATATATTTTAAATAGAAATGGCAACTTTTCCATCCACTTCTCATGATTAATCACTAAGGGGTTGAATTCCACATTCAAAATGTTTGTGTTGGACACCTTATATTCCATAAAATTTATTAATTGGATAATCTCATCATTAATTTTATAAATAGTGCCTTCAATCTCTAATTAGAAAATGTCAATAGACACATGGAGTAAACCCTAAAAAATGGACCTTAAGACTAGCTACAACAAATGTGTATATATATCTACAATCCTCATATCCTTCAAAATTGGCATTACCCATTTCTCATGATTTATGAATTGTTACACCAAGGCATGCATTTCATTGTGTCATTCTACAAAATTATCTAATTTAGTTGTAACATGGTTTTGGGATAAAGTAACCTCAAGAGGTGATATCAAAAATGAGTGTGCATAGGATTTATCTTTAGTACCTTAACACCATAAATTAAGCTTGGTGTTCACATATTTCATTATGTGAACTTATAGGTCACACTTCCCCTTTTTTATGAGACTTAGCTCTTACTCACTTGATTGAACTAATGATATTATATAATTTTTTTTCTGCTCCTTATACATTATTGATTTAAATTTTTAGTACTTTGTGTATGTAAATACTATGTTATTAAATGGTCTGAGTATAGTAAATCAGGGCAGAAATATGTAATAAATATAGATGTTGATTTGTGAAATAATTGACATAATCTAATATTTCTAAAAATAACAATGAATGACACAAATCAGTTATTAGTTATAAACTGACTAAGATAGATGATCTGGAGGCTAAAAACTAGCATAAAAGCTGATTAGGGTGTCATAAATAGGATCCAAGTGTCATAATTCATCTTCGATAATAGCATGGTTCCCTTGATAGTAGTACACTACACCAGTGTCCTTTGTTCTACATTAGTGTCCTTGTGTAAGGACTAATGTGGACTTATGGGATCAGCTATGTCTAATTATAATGGGCTTGCTTCTTTACAAACAAAATGTACTTCACTATATGTGACCTATTTTGGATTGATTTTGTATGAAAACCCTATATATCCATTTTGTTGGGGTATTTGAGTGGCACAAGTAAAAAAATTATGATGTTAACTAGATAGGTTGGATGTCCTTAACATTCCATTATGTTGATATTTGTCTACATATCAATATCTTGAGAGGGGATCAATCCCAATGTAGTTCTCCTAATCTAAGTGTTGGTATAAGTGAGAGTGATACTAGTATGAATGAAATCTTGAGTGCTTTGAGTGAGGCTTGAGACTATAAATCTATGTGATCTGAACTTAGGACCATTGTAGATGGTTATATGTAGAAGTAGAGTAGAATAGGGATTAATAACCTTGATTTCACATAATTTATTCTAATTTTGTTTGTTAGTATTTGAATCTAATTTCCATCTAGTGGGTAAAGGGATAAAATTCATGTATCTATACTGATTTGGTGCTTGTGTAGAGTATGAAAAAGGTCTAGGATGACCATAGGCATATTGGGAATGGAAAATATATATGTTAAGGTTAAAAAGAGGTAAGGAACACTAGCATGATCCCTAGGTCACTAGTGCAATGTGTTAGTGTCCAAAGGGATGTGCTAGTGTCCAAGTGGCATAACCTAGGGCAATAGGGACTTATATCCCTAATGGATGGTATGGGATAAAATTTAGGATGTTTAGGGATGTGTAATACCTACATGAAAGTTGGATAAGGGTCAAAAATGCCCTAATATAGGTCTATGGGTAAGCTAGGGATGGGTAGTCTCAAGTGACACTCATTACACTCAATTAAAAAATTATATGACTAAAATTATATACAATATCTCTAGGATATTTTATAAAATTTATTTTTTAAGCCTTTTATTTTATTGGTTATAATTTATAAAACTTTAATTAAACACTCCACTAGTTGCATCAACAAAACTATGGGGATCTTCTTCATATTCATATGGATCTATGGCGTGGACCTTCCTATTATTTATTAGAGATAATATGTACTATCTATATTATTAATAAACATTTACACCCTCTACCAACATATTATTCCTCTTAACCTTCTTTAAGGTGTTAGTTTGTCTTTGAAAATTAAACCCTACATTTGGCTACTCAATAATGACTATTTATTTATTGACTGCATCCTATTCCTGCAATCTCTAGATCAATGGATGAATGCTCACCATAAATTTTTATTTATAAATTTTATAGATGTAGATGTCGAAAGAGTGGATTTACCTACTAGGAGTATTGATATTTAAGTATGTTGGGTATTAGGAGAAGATCTATCCAACTCAAGAAAAGAATGGATGGCCTTTCTCCATGCAATGACCTTATTCAATGGAGGTGTCTCGATGATATACTTGGTGTTTGTTAGTTTATTGCATATTGAAACCATGGAAGAATATATTTGGGTAGCCAAATAAATAGGCACACTTAATTGTGTATATGGCCTAGGAGGTGTAACTTTTGTATCAAAAATGAAAGTAGACAGTAAATATTTAAAATTCACATGTTTCTTTGGTCTAAGAGATTATGGATTAACTTCATTAATGGATGTGTAAGTTAAATGGGTCTAAAGTGAACTCACAGTAGTAGTGTAACTCCTATTGGGTTGGTTGATAGTAGTAAAAGGAAAATTCAATGGGCCTTGGGCTATGGTTTGTAAAATTGGTATTATGAATGCATGAGGCCTCTTGATTAGACTAAGAGAGTCAAAAATGAAATAAGGCAAAGAATTGGAGGCTTATTTTTTTCTAACTAAAGTAGTGATAATTATATGAGACGCCAAGGAATCAAGAATTTATGTACTTACATTAGCTGGTTGGTTATCATCTTGAGTAGTAGTGGAAATGAATTTTTTTGTTATAGAGGTTACCATTGTAACTTATGAAAATGAAGCCTATGTATTAAGTCCAACTATGGGACTTGTATCAAACTATGTATCAAAATTACCGACAAATTGGGTCTCCTTGGGACTTATCTCCTTATTTTTCTCTTGAATAAATGTTGGCATGGTCTCAACTACATTTTCTATTTGTTGCTCTAAAGTTTCTAGTGGAGAGCTTGGAGGTCTAATTGATGATGTAATTTCCTAGGTTAGAACTTCTTGTGTAGAATTTGCCTCTGAATCTATCTATTTTATTTTATTTTTTATTATTTTGATACTAATTTTTTTTCAACTAAGTTAGTTTTCTCTTGTTCTATGTTTGATTCCTCACATATTTCTATTCCTCCTAACTTATTTTCTTATTACTCTTTGATTAGCTCTAATTTTTCCTATTCCTCCTTTAAATCCTTGTACATAGGCCACATTTACTAAATATACCTTCATCAAGCCTTTATTAGTCTTGTATAACTTGGGGGAATATATGAGGAGTCTTATACTTCCTTTGATATGTCACCAGTGGTGGATTAGTAGAAATAGGAATTGGTCCTAAAGTGGGTGGAGTTGAAAATGAAGGGGATACAATGGTGGAAAGTGGACTAGGAAATGAAAACATAGATGATAATGGATAATCTGAATTTGGAATTGGTGATAAAGGAATAGAAACAATAGGAACCTTTGAAAGGAAAGAGGGAAGATTTACTTATAATATTTTTAATGGAGGTAGAGGTGCAAAATAAAGTAGTCCCTATAATATGTTGGTAATTGTATATTTATTTATATTAGTTGTAGGTTGAGAAGCAACAACATTTTAGGTGTGGGGAGACCTATAGATATATTGGATATGACTTGTGGGTCTATCTCTATAGATGCACTTACTTATTCAAAAATTTATGTTTGCATTTATGCTTCTAGTTGAGGAAGTGGCCCATGAACTAGTGTTGAGGTCCATTCTTCATTGTATATTCTCTTTACATACTCCTCTATAATGGTAGGATCATAGTACATCATTTAGGATACTATGATTTACATGTTAACCTTGTACATTCATATAATAACCTCACTATTATCTTCAACCTTTAAAAATATAGAATCATGATTGTACCATTAGTGCCTATAGGAGATTTTAATTTTATTTTCATATTTAGTAAAGTTCTCCTTGACCTTCTTTATATGATATCAATACCTAAATGGTTCCCTTTTCAAGTCATTATGCATTTTAAATTTACCCATAGAGATAAGGTGTTCCCATTTGGTATCCTATATGTAGACAATGTTGAAAGGGGTTAGATGTAGTCTTCCTTGTTTAGTACCCCTCAGTTTGATGTCCAAATTATCATATAATTGTGTATAAATCTCTTTTTTAGCTATTTTATGTATAATAATATGTGGTATATGTAAAGGTTGTGACATAGTAACTTCAATTTTGATTATAATACAATAAGGGTAATATCAATAGCCACTCATTTTCCCAATGCTTTTCTTAATGTATTCCAATAATCTAAGAATTTTATCCCATAGATGGCCCTATACACCATAGGATAAATTTTTTTTTGTGATTATTTAAATTTACCTTCTAAATTTATATACGTGAAGAATATTGAATTCATCACAAACCCTATTTTTAGGATATGCTATAGATGGCTCCTAAGGTTTTACATAGGATGGATGTACTGTAGTAGTTATAACATCTACCAAATATGATATTATATATAAATTTACATGTGATAGGTTTGTTGGGTTACTGATTTGGTTTATCAAATTGAAGCTAATTATTTCTCCATGGGCAATATTTTTTTCTAAACTCAAAATGATGTCCAATAATGATACCCATATCTCATAAAAATAAGAAATACTTAGAAATACATAGAATAAATTTATCATATCCATGTAAATTATTGTCCCTTGCCTAAAAATGACTAAAAGAATGGATAAAATTGGGCCTTTGATCACAAAATTACTTGGGTTGGTGACCTATTGTTTTAATTTATCTTTGATTGAGTTTGCAAGCAACCATGAATTTACCATAACCTAGTCAAAGGTTATCTCAGTAATAGGTAACCTCTAGTCTTTCTCAAATGTAGGCCATATGGGTAGTATTATGATGGTAGTAAAATAGTTTCCCATAAATTCATCCATTTTCAAATAAATCATAAATCAAGTTGATGCAAGGCATTACCTCTTATTTCACTACAATGTTATGCAATCCTAATACCTTAATATCTAAAATACCATCCTTGTATCTTTGTGTGAAGGTAGATATCTAGTACCTTTATCCATATGGATTTTTTATATCCACTTCTACCCATATGACCAAATAATGGTTAAATTAGTGTTCTAATGTTGTTAAATAAAACATTGTGTCCATGAATTTAGTCATGCTAAAAATGGAATACGTAGATGGAGGAAGAGTGTAAGATGATGAAGCCATTATAACTATGAAATTAGTCTAATTTATCTAAAAATATTGAATTATTTTAGTCACTAAGGGTCTCAAATTCATAGAATGCATAGGATAGTAAGAGGGAAATGTAATCAAATCATGCTTTATAAATTGAATATATCACTTAGATTTTTTGGCTCTAGGAATTGAATGCATTGAGTTTCCAATTTGTGAGAATTAGTTACAAATAATGGATTTTAATTTGTTACCAATGTATTTATTTCTCATTAAAAATTTTATTTTGTATTGTAAACTTTTATAAAAAAATTTATTTCCAAATGGTATATTTTCATTATTTTTGGGTGCCTCACCATCTTAACATGATAGATGTATTATTTTTATGCTTTAAAATTTAATTTTCAATTATAAATAAATTATTTTATAATTATTTGACTCATTCAGAGACACATGGCTACATATCACTTAGCCACTAGGTGTCATACCCTATCTTTTATATTTTACTTCTTCATCTACAGAATCCTATGGTGATGACACTTGGCTGGATCTCATGGATTACCTTTTTATATTATGAAATTATTTATTGTGCATTATGTAGACCATAAGATATAATGATTGTAACACATGGAGTAATCTTTTTTCACTAGATGGTCATTGAATTCTAATTAGTACCTTATTATGTTAGATAGTGGGTTCCTAGGATGGTGCCACATGGATTATTATTGCTTTCCCATGATCTATAATCTATAATATTCTATTTAAGGTCATGTTTTGTTGATATTATGACACATATATGGCCTCTACTATTCTAGATAGTCTTTAGGATTTGACTAGGTACTTCAATCTTATAGGTTGTGGGTTACCAGGATTGTGCCACATGGATAGTCCACGATGCTTCAGATAGCTATCAAGACTTATAAAAATTATGATTATTAAGGGATATATAGGTTATTAGGATTAATATATATGGTGTGATCTCTCTCGTTTAGGTCCTTGGATTATTTTATAGACTATATATTGAACCTATAGACATGAATAAGTGAGATTATGATGTATGGCTTAATCTCACTTGATTGAGTGAATATTAGACTTATAAATTTTAAAATTAAAAGTGATAAAGTATTATGAATACATGTGTCAATATATTTTGATGTTAAGCCTAGCCTGCACACTTAGGCATAAGAAACAAACTTTGGAGTATACACTATATTAGTCAATTAGTTGAATAAATCATAATCATAGCCCATTTTCCCCTACTATTGACATTAAAATTCATAAAATATTTGTAAAATATTTTTATTAAAATACGTTTAAATATTTAAAATATCACAATCTAGATTTTTAAAATTCAATGTCTAAGATATCATTACAAAACATCTTCTAGCCCAGATTCAACATGACACAAAAGACATAAATTGACCTTTAAAACTTAGAATTGTAATACATTATTTATTATATATATTTCAAAAAATCTGACTATATATTTTATAAATTAAATCCATTTTCATGTGAGGTATAAATAAACATGGAATATATAAGATATGATCATGAAGATTTTGAATGCAAATTTGGTCCCCGTCTAAAAAAATTGAATGTGGGGTGTTTTGGTCACAACACAAACCTATAATAAAAATTTATAGACAAATTTCACACCATAATGAAATAATATAATTTATTTAAACAATTTAAATTGAAAATTTAGACAATGAATCTACCTGGTGGCATGCAAACCAAGCTACAAGTTTTTTAACTTGACTAGTAAAAAACATGGGTAAGTATGCCCAAAGGAGATGTAACTTCATAAAATATGATTTGAGGAGTATAAATTTTCCTACTATCCATATTTATAAGGTAATGTTAGAATTTTAGTGATGTATAACCTCAACCACACTACCCCAAATAATAAGATACCCTTTTGTGGAACCTTGAAATTAGGTGTGTATGTAAAAGGATCAACCACTAAAAATAGATATAAACTTAAAGGGATCAAATAATAAATCATTCAACATTAATCCTCAATTTATATTATATCAAAAATAAATTCATGAACAAATTTCATGCCCCATGTGATCCATATGTCCCTAAAACTGATATATAATTCTAAAATTTGTTATAAAAGTTCATAAAATGTCACAATTATTCTTAAAATAATCTATAATATGTATCATCATGCTCAATCTGACATATTTGAACATATAATATATCTTATAATGTGAAATTATCTAACTAACACACCTAAATATCTAAAATTATCCCATTATATGCCTTATTTTTATATGAGGGATGCATATGCATCACTTATCTCAAAATAAAGAATTATGTGCATAATATGTTCTATATAAAAAGTGTAATGATGTAAATTACATATACAAACATGATAATAATTGTCCTCATATAAATATTTTGATCATTTCATGCATGCATGAAACATGTGATTCAAGGAAATTATACTTATTTATTATTCTCACATATGATATAATCATGATTATTCATTTCAAAATAGAATTTAGATGTAACTAGATATGTAAATTAAGCACATGGTAATCATAATCATAGTAAATGCATGATATACCTCATGGAAACATAAATTATAAATATATATCATGTAATATAAATGTGTATGATAAAAACCACAACACCAAACACATAGTAACATCAATTTGTTCCACATAAATGTATGTAAATACACATGCACATAATACCATAGTTATTAACACATAATCACATTGATCACATAATCATAGATTATAAGACTTGAATAAGACCTAACATTGACATGATATATCCATGTCATGGACTAGAGGAAATTTAGACACAACTCAACAAGACATAGTCAATGTACCCAGATAATATATAATAAATAATACAGAACATATAAATGATCAAGAAATGTCATAATCATTCAAATCAAATAATCATAAAGTAATAAATGTTAGTCTACATAATTTATTAATATCACCATATTATATATCAAATCACACTATCCATTAGAATATCACTCTAAAAGGTATAAAAAAGATCATGTCATGTATAAATAGTCTAAGTCTCTCAATATGATAGATGAAATGGCATGAATATATATAACTTGAGAAGTTTTCTAAGATTCCATAGCATGGGAATTACTTCAATTTAATAAATTTTTCTTGAGGATGTGATCAACATCAGTCATCTATATGTCCATGTCTCATGTGTAGCCTAGATTTCTTGCATCTAACTCATGTATACCATAAAAATCATGTGCATAGAAAATAGATAAGTAACTCACCATATATATGAAAAAATAAATTAAAAAACTATATGTACCATAAAAAAAACCTTATTATAGGTCCTTATTTTTTATTTTTTAATATTTGAATATTTTGTAATTCTATTTACATTTTTAAAAATTGATATGAATAGGCATTCAGTGAATGAATCAATTCCAAAGGAAAAGGATACAAAACTATAAGAATAAGAAGGATATAAATAATTAATATCATATATAAATGGATAGTGTCAACCAAATATAGTAAAAATTAATTTAAATAAATCAAGTGGTACTCCTATTATAAATGTTAAAGTCATGTCTTAAATGAGTGTGTAATAGAATTTATGTGCATGCTACTAGTGGGAAAGATACTATGTAAATGTTATAAGATGTGTAGGCATATAATATATTTTACCATGTAACCTCAATGTGTTTCATGAAAAAAAAATCACATATAGTTAATATTAAGTGAGAAAGTAGTATGACACATCGAGGTGTAACATGTTTTAAATATTAGAAACTGAAATCAAACTACTATAAAAGATATATATGCATATGTAATCAAAGGATAGCTACCATAAGTGTTCAAATAAATAAAATTAATCAAAATTAAATTAATATAAAAACATAATAATTAATTCAAATCCAAGGGCTATAATAATAGTCAATGAAAAAACATATGAACACATCAACATATAAGAATAGAGGAATCAATAAGTTAACTCAATATAGGGTTATTAAGTAAGAAATAAATAATGATCTATATTAAATAAGTTGTTTTAAAACTAACATAATATCCCATCAATGTGATATTCAATTGGTGGCCATATATCAATTGATGCAAATTTATGTATCATGTATATCACTATCAAATTTTTAAAATTGGTCACAATCTATATAATATATAATCATTAGTATCATCAATATATTTATGTATGTATATTTAGTATTCAAATTAACCTAATAAATCTATGTAATTACATTATAATAAATTAGTGTTATTTCTGGAACATGCTCACAAGTTAGGTGTAATAATATCATATGACATGATGAACTAGATAATGTATGTTGAACTTGAATAGGTCATTAGCATAGAGAGCATTAGATAATCAATCATCTATAAAACTCAATCACTTGTTTTTTCAATTATATCTATATTATTTTCAAAGGTAGATCATGTACATGGTTTATAATAGGTTAATGTGGAATCATAGTAGGAAATGTCTTGGGTTGGATAGGGTACTCATATGGAACACTAAAAAATTTCACATTTTTTCATTATGTATGTAATTAAATAATAAATTTAAGGAATATGTGATTGCACATATATTATGTATCCATGTTCATCCTAATAGGAGGTCAAACACTCTAGTGTTTGGAAAAATTAAGAACCAAGTAATAATAGCAATAGTTCCTACCATAAGTGATAACAAAAATCCCATGAAATGGTTTTTTCATTTTACATTAAATCCTTTTAATGTGTCTATTTTACCAATAAAATATATGTATGTACCCAATAATAGTAAGTAATTCCATAGTGCATATGTTTTCATGTGACTCATATTCAACCATAACACTTTATATGGGATATGAGTCAATGAAAGGACATATGAATAAAGGAACATTGGTAGAATATTAATCAATAATTTAATGTTCATAAAATTTAATATAAGGTCATTATATTTGTGTATCAATAATTTTACAATTGAGACTATCTATAAAATGAGCCTCTTTATTTATAGGAGCATTGGAAGCTGGAGGAGGATGTACATTATAAATCATATGGGCCTCGATATTATCCTTGATTTCTTTTGCATCATTCTTTGAAAATGGATAAAAATACATCTTAAACTTTGTGTTATGTCATGAAATTGAATCATTAGTAGGTATGTTATTTTATTTAAGCTCAATATTATTATTCTTGATTGTATATTGGATCTTATGTCTTAAATAAACACATTAATTACTTTAATGTCATGTTCATCAATGCCAATCACAAGATGTATTAATATTGAAACTCTTAGGTTGTGTTATCATTATGTTGATTTCCATAAATGGAGGAAGGGATATGAGGTTGAATTAAGGTGATTTTTATATCACCTTATGAAGAGTCTCTAAAATCATGTAAATGACCTAGATAGAGGAATCAAAAGGACAATCATGTTAATAAGTTGTGAAGTTTCATGAATTATTATTTTAGCTTCATTCTAATATATTAATATTATATTTGAAAGGTGAATTGCTTTTAAATTTAGCACTATAATATGTTTTAGGATTTCTCACATAATTTATTTTGTTCATGGAATTAATCTTAACCTCACATTATTTGATTGTATGACATGTGTCATCAAAATTTTGAAAATGTTTGAACATAGTAAACTCATGGAGAGCTAAAATCAAGAATTGTTTTAAAACATCTTATAACTCCTTGTATATTATAGTAATTATCATTTTTGAAATAATAATCTTGTAATAAATCTCATGGTAACTAATAAGCTTAGTACATCCTTATTTGAGTTGCACAATTAGAGCATAGGAAGCCTTCTCATTAATGTTAATAAAGAAATGAGTTAATAATGGGTCATCCAAAGGATTAAAAGCATGTATTAATGGAAAAGGAATGTCATAAAACCATGTAAATGCATATTCCTTGAGAATCCTAATAAAATTTGATTAAATTATCATTAGATCCATAATATAAACATGGTGTATGGAAGGCTCTAAGATTATGTTTTGGATCACCTTTATCATCAAATAGTGTAAACTTAGGTTAAAAAAATATATAGGTAATGGATATTTATAAATATATTAAGCTAAAGAGTTGTGTAATAATGTTTTATAGTTCACATTATGGCCTACTCTACTATAACCATACATTATTTGAGAAACCTTTATTTGAAGATAAAGAATTTGTTGTACATGTGTCTAGTTAGAATCATTGGCAGTCACATTATATATATATATATATATATATATGTATATATATATATATATGTATATATATGTATATATATGTATATATATATATATATATATATATATGTATATATATATATATATATATATATATATATATATATATATATATATATATATATATATATATATATATATATATATAATGTTTTATAGTTCACATTATGGCCTGCTCTACTATAACCATATATTATTTGAGAAAAATTTATTTGAAGATAAAGAATTTGTTGTACATGTGTCTAGTTAGAATGATTGGTAACCACATATATATATATATATATATATATATATATATATATATATATATATATATATATATATATAAATAATAGATGGTAAAACATGAATTGTATGCATAGGAAACACATAATATATATTATTTTTCATATGAATAACCATATATAACCAAGGAGTAAACTATGGTGTGCCCATATTAGGTATGGTAGGCATCACCTGTGTAACCATAGGTGTAGACATGTGAATATAAATATTATAAATAATATTCTAAACAATTAATATATGATCTAACAAACTAAAATGTGGATAAGTATCATTCAAAAAAATATATATCATTTGGTTCCTCATAAGTGGTTTCCTTATCTTTCTTTGCATTCTTATCCTCTAGGATAATATTCAAGATAACATATATGTCTTCAAATTATTTACTAATTTTTTATAATAATTATAAATTGATTCAACTTGTTTAGGATATACATAATCAATGTCATCAGGATGTATTTTACAATAATATTAAATTTCATATTTATCATCATTAACAATATGTACAATTATATCCATATTTTCACTATCAATATTTTCATAAAGAGAATAATCAACACATAATTCAATAAATTTCACCATAGTAATTGTCACATAAACACAAGGTTGAGTTAAAGGAATATCAATATGTTAAATTACAATAACATTTAATCCATCACTTTGATGTGTAGATAGAAGGGATATAACTATCTTATATATCATGTAATGTATGCATGAAAGCACTAAGAAAACTATGGAAAAGAAATAAAAATCATATTTTCTCATGTAACAAGTGGAAATCAAAAATCAATCCCAAAATTAAAATTCTACCAAGAGAAATAAAAATCTAAAACCTTAATAAAATTTTAAAACCTTAATGTAGAAGGAAACCTAGGGTTTTCATGCTCAAATGCATGATTGGGTTCACTAAAATATTTTGATAGTTTTACACATAAGAGATATAAAAGTGTGAACTATGTGTTATCACTTGAAATGTGCACTTGTGTGTGAAATGCTCTTGCACACATTGATTCATGTCTCTTCTATGCCTATCACCTTGGACTTGCAAACTAGAGAGTAATTTAGTGTATTTTTTGTAAAAATGGGATCATCCCCCAAGGTGTGGGACTCTTGTGCTCCTTGGGACAAACCTTCATAATAGGTCAACTTCCTTTCATTCTAGATGCACCTAGTTTAGGACCATCACATAGACCTAAAAAGAGCATAATGGAATCTATAACTAGTGCTAAACCTAAACTTGACAAAGGGGAAAAGGGAGAGAAAACGTAAGAGCCTTATTGGAATGTAAAGGTGATGCACCAAGAATAGGGAAAGCATATCAACCTATTAATGACACAATAACACTAACATATTGGATACACGATCTTCAAAATGGGTGTACTACATAAGTATTTTGCATGGAGGTAAGGGAATACAACATAGTGTTAAGAGGGATGGAAAAAGGTCCATAGATAGTACCTATGAAGACCCATGTATACATATAATGAGACCTATAGAGACTTTTAGTTCTACATAGAGGTGTGAATGGAGGACAATAATGACAGGGATGAACATACACAGACAAATATCAATAACCATGAATGTACATAGAACATAGAGCGTATAAAAAATAAATTAGTTCTTCTTAATCTCAAGGTATAAGGTAATATTACAAAATCAAATAGGTAAAGCCTTGTTATACCATGAGAGGGATCTTGGAGGGAAAATTTTGGTAGCATTGTGATGCCTAAAAATGTTGACCACTTTACAATAAAAAAATCAAGGTTTATATAGCACTGGGTAAGGCCCTACATAATCAATTCATTATCAGAGGTGGTAGATAAGAACTTGAATTGAAAATTAGAGTCTATATCTTAAGATCATCAAATTATTCATAATAACTTCTACAATACATGTTTATTCAACCTAGGTCTGACATTTTTATCATGGAAGTAGTTGGAAGGTCACTCATGGGTCTACATGTGCATCTAGTAATGAACGAAATATAAGAAACCAAGGGTGATGTGTGATCATGTTTTGACACTCTAATAGTGTCCATGTGTTTAACTATATTTTGATTTGATTTCCTTGATGTCCTATCAATTTTAACTACCATCCTTATTCATAGTGTTTAATTATTTATTGACCTGAACTAGCTCATTGATGTGGGACTATGCAAGATTATAGTTAGGTTATGCCATGTATTATTAAGTGCATAATAGGTGGTAGTGTGCACACTATATTTAGGGGACCAAGTGTGTATTAAACTATGCACACTAATTTTTGCATAGATGGGAGTGCACACTAAAGGTTACATAGTGACGTTGTGAGTTTATGAAGGGTGTTGAGGGTGAAATTTTAAAAAAATACACAAGGCCCAAATTCCTTCTACACCTAGTCTCTTCTTATGGTCATTGAAGTCTACACATTTATATAGAACTTATATTGGTCTACAAAAGGAATGGTGCATATCTTAGATCATAGTCCACATTTTACAAGGGTGCAGATGTGAAATTATATTACTTGGCATGAGAATTAATTATTTGAGTGAAATAAAATCTTTGAATAAAATCCCACAATAATAATGAATATCTTGGGTACACTCTCCATGATTATAATTATTCCCTATGCACTCCTCTTTTTCACTATTTGAAGTTGGGGAGACCCATGCGCTCTGAGCTATGTATCATGTTGGTATGATGAAGTATTTTAGTGGGGTCCATGAATTTATAACTCTTTATATGCACTAATCAACATTTAGTTTATGTATGAACATTTGTTGATGAAACAACTCCAAAATTTGTTTTTGAAGTTACACATCAAAGTACACATTGGGATGCATAATGGACCCAAACATCACTTGATAAAGCAAGTGATACTTACTTAGTGTACTCACATACATACAACCCAAAAGGTTAACCTTAATCTTCTATGAAATCATTGGGTTACAACAAGCCCATGGAAATAGGGAAAATGTAAAGTTGTCCTAACTAAAAAATAGGTAATTAACATCATGCTAAACAAAATAGCAACCAACAACAATTTGGACACATGTAGTTTACGCTAAGTCTCTTTGAGCAAATAACAAAAATATCATTTGCATAAAAGGGTTAAAATCAATTAAAAGCATACTTATCATGAACTAAATAAATATATGAAGATGCAGTCAAGATTAATTCATCATTTGACTAATAATGATATAGTGGCAGACATTCATAAAATTGATATAAATGATTCCATACTGTAAAATAGCCAATACGATATATATATATATATATATATATATATATATATATATATATATATATATATATATATATATGTATGTATGTATGTATGTATGTATGTATGTATGTATGTAGGTATATATATATATATATATATATATATATATATATATATATATATATATATATATATATATATATATATATATATATATATGTATGTATGTATATATATATATGTATGTATGTATGTATATATATATATATATATATATATATATATATGTATGTATATATATATATATGTATGTATATATATATATATATATATATATGTATGTATATATATGTATGTATGTATATATATATATATATGTATGTATGTATATATATATATATGTATGTATATATATATATATATATATGTATGTATGTATGTATGTATATATATATATATGTATGTATGTATGTATGTGTGTGTGTGTGTGTATATATATGTGTGTGTGTGTGTGTGTGTGTGTGTGTGTGTGTGTGTGTGTGTGTGTGTGTGTGTGTGTGTGTGTGTGTGTGTGTGTGTATGTATGTATGTGTATATATATATATATATGTGTGTGTGTGTGTGTGTGTGTGTGTGTGTGTGTGTGTATGTATGTATGTATATATATATATATATATATATATATATATATATATATATATATATATATATATATATATATATATATACATATATGTATGTGTGTGTGTGTGTGTATCTCAAAACATTAATTATTTTATTAACTGATGTTTTAGTGAGGGAGGTATAATAGTCATTCCACTTACACACATAAGTAATTCTAGCCACACCTATAATCAGGAATTTATTATACATGATTAACTTTTACAAAATTAACCTCTCACTTTCTTAAACAATTCATTAATGAATTAACTCACTTCATACAACATCATACTAAGTGATTTCAACATGAAAGAGTAACATGTTCACCTATGCACCAATACACCTTATTAATGCATACAATACTTCTAAATGAATCAATTTATATAAGCATACAAGCATCGAGGTTTACACATGGTTAATTACACATACCAAATTCAAACCAATAGCCATGTCTACTAAATGAGAAAATTTTGGCCAACAAGTGGATAAAAAATAATCATTTTTAGCTTGTAAGAGTGATACACACATGCAATATTCATCCATATATAGGTGTATAAGCTTCTAGCAATGGAGGATGCATCATGTAACATTACTAATTCATATTACAAATAGTTTAAGGTTACTTTCTCCAACCAAAAATTGGTAATTTGTCCCAACATTAAAAATGATCATACTACCATAATAGTCAGACTTAACAACTAATCCCACTCATATAAACTTGTTCAAATAAATATATTATATACAAGATGAAACATACATATGTCTATATTCCAAGCACAAGTTGAAAACCATCTCTAAGGATTTGATTGATATACACATGCTATCATAAGAGTTAATTTCAACCTACATAAAATAACCATAAGCATATAATGTATGTAACCAAATAAATTATCTAAATAGTTCCTCATTAATTAGCATTTAAGTTAAATTCTCGGCTTCATAACAATCCAATGTGAGCATCCTCAAGATGCCCAAACACCAAAATAAGGAAACTATTAAAATACAACCATGATAATCATTCACCAATTTACTTTACTAACAAATTATGTAGGCTTATATGTCAAGTAAAATATATGTATGCTTGAGTAACATTACTCATAATGTCCATCAACAATATTATCCATCTAATCAAGATTATATGACTAAACCAAGGAACCAACACTGTAACCACCAAGTCCAATGTTATTCTTGATTAGTAACATTATGAGTCTATACTTACTTAATAAGATCATATGATTAAATAAAAGAGAAATTTTTCATTATTTATAACAATAGGAATCTTTAGTAATATGAAAAGGACTAACTAAACATCCAATAACTCATCATATGATATGAATTACCTTCATCAAGTGACAATTTCAGCTTCATGTTAATTAAGCTTGCATTCCTCTTCCTGCATTCCATCAATATAGGCTAAGACATCAACATAATTAACCAACATCAAATCATGATAAAATACTAACTATGTTCATAATTCAAGTATACATTAAAAA
>JARHVA010003798.1:1752500-1757500 GCA_037957365.1 Torreya grandis
GTAAAACATATAAAATATAGAATTTAAATCCTGGCCATTTAATACTGAGTTCACATACTAGACTATTAGTGGAGTGAACTTGATGAATACTGTGATCCCCATCAATTGGCATACCTGTAGGATAACTATCAGCAAGCTGAGCTAACTCTGCTTCAAATAATTGTTCTTTTTCATCATCTTCAGCTTCTTCTCTCATCAATTGTTGAAGTTCTTCTTGAGCTTTAGCTAAGAAACCTTGTAATAGGGCAATGCATTTGGTTCGCCATTGCTTTCTTTCATGGGTGTCAGGTGAGTATGCAGCCTGAACTTTAGGAGCTTTTGATGAACTAGCTTCTGGTTCTCAAATTTTAAGAGAAAATTGTTTTATAAGCATATCTTTTTGTTGCCTTTGCTGAGATAGATATAAAGTATATCTATTTTCTATTTCAATGATCTGTTGTTACAGATATTTTTTCTCAGATACTAAATAAGCAGGAGTACTTAAATACTTATCTTTCAAATCCTGTATTTGTTGAGATAGAGTAAGATTATCAACAAATTGAGTTCTCAACATATTAATTTGAAAACCAATTTCTTAATCATAATCAGAGGATTCAGAGTCTGATTCAATATCTTCACAATTCATATTTATTTGATTTATTTCTAAATCTTCTTCTTCCTCTTCTTCCCATGGAATATCAGATTCATACTTAGGTTCAATATCAAAAACAAGAATATATTCTTCTTCATCAATGCCATGACTTTGAAGAAAATTTATCTTTTTAGAGTGTTCCTTTTTCTAAGGACACTTATTGGCATAGTGATTTCCTTGACATAGAAAACACTTGACAGGGGATTTCTGAAATCCATTCTTTCTTTTCCTAAACATTTTCTTTTGTTTAAAGGATTTACCATGAAACTTTTGAAACTTTCTTGGCTTTGATCTGAATCTATAAGATTTTGAAGGACATTTATAGTGAGTAGGATTCTTCTTTTTCTTTCTCTTTTCTTGATATTTTCTATACTGATAAGTATATGTACAACCAAACTGATCAAAGAAGGGTTTGCAGAACTTAACACCTATATTCTTATGAAATAGCATAGTTTCTTTATAGGCTTTCCTTTCAGCACATAGTTTCTCATTTATGGCTCTAATGTTCTAATTGATGCACCCAAAAGACATTGTAGATATTTTATAACCCATAGTTGACTTATATTTTTTAGCAAAATATTGTGGAAAAGATTCTATATACCTGATCTTAAATGCTAGATTAAACATTTCTCCTACAACATATAGCAGATTTTCCATATGACACATATATTCTTCTAACCTGGTCATATCACATAACTGGGCTCTTAGAAACTTGGCTTTGTTGGCTTCTTTTTCATTATCTATGATACCAACAAACTCAGAATAAACTGCTTCACATAGGGAAACAATAGGTTGATCTTGATGGAGAATTTCATCCTGGAACTGTTGACCACAGCCATCCCACCAATCCTTAATAATACCTATGAAACCATTAGAGATCTATTGTGAGACACTAACAGGGTCCTTTTTAAGGCCAAATATTTGTACATTTTCCCATGCAAGCATAGCATGAACCATTTCTTTCCTTTTAGTTGGGGCTTCACAGTTAAACTTCTAGGAGGGCTGGAAATTTAATGTTCTTATCTATGAGTCTAGGGGAGGCCTAGCATTAGAGGATTCACCTTCTTCAAAATAGCTAAACTTTTCTACTTCTTCTATTTTAGCCATTCCTATCTGATATATTTTATCAGCAATACTTTCATCTACTTCTTTCTTTTGTGCTTTAGTTTTACTCATGTCTCTTTGGACTTGTGCTACTTTGAGCAAACTAAGAGAATCAGAAGGGGCTGAGACTATCAAACTTTTTGGAGTAATAAAATTATTATTGACTGATACTTTTTGCAGAATATCAGGTAGAAGAGAAGTATGATGTTGTTGAGTAATTACTTCTCTAACAAGGCTATCAAGACTGGCAGATGTTTTAGATGTAGACAAACTAATCTTTTGTTCTACAGAGGAGATTTCAAACTTTACCTCTTTTTGACTCTGAACTATGTCATCAAGCTTTTGATTAGCTTCTACTTGTTTTTGCTTGACACTACTGACTTCATGATCTAATTTTTGAACAATCTGATTTTCAGTAGTAGTCTGTGTGGCTGTTAAAGTCTTTAATGCTTGGGAAATATCTCCTTTCTGAAATAACTCTATACTCCTTAACATAGAAGATACGTGATCTAAGCTAGACTGAATATTGGAAATCTTAGTGTTTAAACACTTGGTAGCTATATTATTCCTATTCAATAGCTTAGTTTCAGAAGACTGTTGAAGACCTTTATCATCTATTCTGATGTAATACATCTGAGCTCTAGTCTTTCCATCTGGAGAATATTGATTAAAATATGCAGCCTTAGGAAATCCTTTTTCAGTATAGGATTCTTCTCCTAAGGGAGTCTTCCATATATGTCCATCATCAAGATTGGATCTTCCTTCCATGTGAATATTCTTTCTTGGAGACAATAGTTGTTTATTTTTCTCAAAGAGCTTTTAGATTTCTTTGTCTCTTTGAACCATATGAATCACAGAATGACTTGGCTTACTAAGAATGTTTTTACATTCAAGACAAAAATAGGAGTCAATCTTGGGATCATGGATCTTTTGGTTATGAAGGCATGGAGTAGCACGAACAATAGATGATGATGATGATGCAGAGACATGATTATCAAATCTAAGTATAGATTTATTAGGTAGGTCTTTAACAAAAGTAGCCATAAACAATTACTTATGTGGTTATTGTATGAAATTAGTATCTACAGTCCACTTTCGAGGGAATTTCAATTGAGACCAAGAGATTGCCTCAGCAGGAAGTATTTGGCTATTGGGGGTTGCACAACTCACCACACTTTGGCCTTGCGTAGGAGTATGTTTGATAATAGGATATAAGGTGTTATTCAAATGATACATGATCTTGTATTGAATATCAAGTGGAAAAGATCCTTGAAACATATGAAGACCAAAAGTTTGAAGAAACAATTTAAATATATTATTGAAATTTATTTCTTGATGGATAGCAATAGGGTAGTTAGGATAACAAGTGGAATACACAGGACCATCATGTAAACTAGTTTGTATGGCAGACTGAAAATAGGTAGAGAAGGTCAAATGTCTATTATCTAATAAACAAGCTAAAAGACTAACATTTAATCCTCAATGGAATAGAGGATGAACACATATGTAAATCACTCCTATATGTAAAAACTTATATTTATGTTGAGCACGCAACTGAGTAATAGTTTTTTCATCAAAGATCTATAAATAATATTTATCATCATCATGCGTCTTGACTTACAGAACATTTTTAGAGATTTTTATATTAGTTTTGGCAACTAAGTGAAAGGGTGTAAGCTTATCATAAACATTAGTGGGTTTTAGACTAGGAAGAGTCCATCCTGGACTGGGATTAGATTCTTCTATATCAACTGTAACATCATTAATAGAAGACTAAGAAAGTTTAGAAAGAGTGCAAACGTCAGAGGTACCTAGTGTAACTTCTGGTATTTGATCTAGAGCTTCCATTTTTCTATCTATTTTTAGTACTTAATCGGATCCAAACATGCCTTCCATGGCTTTAGAGGACCATGCCACTTCCTTATCTTCAATAGAAAAATTGAATGCGATACCAGATCGAATGAAATAGAAGATAACCAGATAACCAGACTTTGATCTTAATTAAACTTCTCAATAATTCTAATAACATGGCTTTGATACCAATTTAGCCCCAATATCCAAATACTTCTTGCTGAGGCAATCTCTTGGTATCAACTGAAATTCCCTCAAAAGTAGACTATAGATACTGATTTCATACAATAGCCACGTAAGTCATTGTCTATGGCTACTTTTGTTAAAGACCTACCTGATAAATCTATACTTAGATTTGATAATCATGTCTCTGCATCATCATCATCTATTGTTCATGCTACTCCATGCCTTCATAACCAAAAGATCCATGATCCCCAAATTGACTCCTATTGCTATCTTGAATGTAAAAACATCAGTGACTAATCAACTTCAGAATGAAATAACATTCTTAAAGACATAGTCATATGAAGCAGCAGATACTCTGAATGTAAATAATTTGGCTTGGACTACACACTATGCTGATATTGATGGAAGAAATTCTTGTCACTCAATCCTTTTGTATACAGCCGGTGATAGACCTGAATTGACTGGGAAAAATAATTTGTTGAAAAGATTTCCATATCATCAAGGGACTAAATTTCATTTTCAATGGTCAAATTTTTGGCCATCTTTCAATCCAGGAAGTGAAAATTTTTGGGCATCAGGTGAAATTCCCAACTATCTTTATGAATTTCTTGACTATATCATGCCTACCCTTCCATCTCATAGTTTTGATGTACAAATCCATCCATCCCAAGTCAGGAATATTTTTATTGCTCTTAGAATTCCCTTTGATGTATAGTTTGAATTATTTTTAGTTCAAAATCACTAGTAGAATCTTCATGCATCTCTTCGACCACCTATGCCTATAGCTTCATTATGGTGAAGAATGATTATTACACATGAAACACTATTTCCACCAACACCACATGGACAGTTGTTTAGGATTCCTTCATCATTATATTTAGATCATACAGATAATGATGAAATGGATGGGGGTCCCAACTCTCCTTATTCTCCAACTGGAAGCTATGAATTTGCTAATGATGATTAATAACGGGGTCTATTTGTGATCATGACTCTGGGCATGATATCCCTTTAATAAATAAAGTGGACCTAACCACTATCTAAAGGCGGTATCTTGTCGGCCGTGTCAATAAGTTTTTATGTCTTGTCTTTCTTTTAAAGTCAGTGTGTGGTGGGCCCATATCCACTTGTAATCCTCATCTTTTTCCTCAACCATCAATTGCACCGTTTTGTGATATCCGTTGATCTTCCAATATATCTTCTATAAATATGGAAGCATACAAGATAT
>JARHVA010003798.1:1762500-1824996 GCA_037957365.1 Torreya grandis
AGGAATCATAGTTCCACCATCATACTACACTTACCTCATGGTAGAAAATAGAAAAATAAAAGATGAGTACCCAAGAATTAAAAAAAATTCTGATTAGGACTTATAGTGTTCATTCTGAACATATTATAAAATCATGCATAAAAAAATACCAAAATATATTCATATAAATATATATATATATATATATATATATATATATATATATATATATATATATATATATATATATATATATATATATATATATAATAGGTATATAACAAGGCAATACCATAATCATAGCATGTTTACACACACGTTCCAACACATGCACACATTTCAATAAGTACTTCCTTGTTAATATACATAAACATCCATAATGTAGGACTAGTTAGTGCTTCACAAGGATTACACAATGAAATTTCACATAGTTTATTTAGTGAGAACCTCTGAGAGGTAGCTAAAGGAAGAATAAACCATAAGGTTACCATTATGTAGAGGGTCACATGGCTAATATGTGGCTCTCATGGTGCACACTTTGAATGAATCAAGAACCTACCTCAAGCAAAGGGGTAGAGTGGATTTTTAGTCTACGAGAGACTCCACTCCTTATCCCATACCTGATCAAAACCATTATGAAAAAAGAGTTTATTTACCCTCAACCTTATAATTACATCAATGTTCATAACTAGAATAATGATGCAAGATTATAAAAGACACCAAAACACTATACCTTGGTAGCTTAAACAAGAGACTTAGATTCTAACAAGGGAGTTACAAAACACAAGTGCTTAGGTCCATAATATAGTTTATCAACACATCACATGTATAACACAGCTAGAATACCTAGAAATCCAATTGGATGGTACAAAAAGTTCACACATTTTACATGGTTAAACACTTTCACACCTCACAACATTCATATAATATATAAACATAAAAATGTACAATTATAAAAGAGTTTCATAAGATAAATACACATTTAGGTATAGGTAACTATGCCAAGGTATTGTTATACATCATAATAGTCAAACACATTGATTTATGAAGCACAAGGGTCCATGAATCTACATCAGCCCATCCCACGTGTAGATGTTAGGAAACATACATTAGATACCCATCAATGGTATCACATAATCAATCTCCAAAATTATTAACTTTCTCATGCAAGTCAATCACACTCACCCCATCAGGCCCTCTAGGATTGAGTCACAGCCCTTGGTCCTCCCAAGATAACATACCTTAGCCTCATCAGATGTCTTTATCATGAAATCAATCAATGGACATCTAAGGATCATCTTAAAATTCCAAAAATAAGCTTATACCATGATTCAATCTATTGTCTTAATCTAATCATGTCAAAGGTCAAATGGAGATACTTATTTCAATGCAACATTGATCTGGGAAAGGTTGAGATTAGCCAAGGCTCAAGGTGAATATGAAATTACTACTATGGGAACCACAATTCCTATAATCAATAAGTTCTATTAGAACTTGAAATAAAAATCCTCATGGATGCAAGACATATCTAATGTCTCAATAGACATCTTCATAGGTGTCAACATGAACTCAAGTCTAAATAAACATCCCCATGAGTGTATAACCCAACCAAGATCAATCAATATACACATGGAATTTAATCATATCCATGATAAAACATACATCATATATGTAAATTTCATCCATGATTGCAATAAACATGGCAAAACTAGTTAACTTCATCCCTTTTTGGAGTTATGAAGCTACTAGCTTGACCAACTTAATTCAAAAGAGGCTAACAAAACTAAGCCTACCCTAGATAAAATACATAAGTTTCCATCATCACATAATATTTCCTATTTATAGGATACATAACCATTGGAATCAACCAACCAGGCAACAACTTAGATAATAAACCCTTCTCATTTCACTTAAAAATACAATACATTGGATGAGCTAATGCCTCTTAGGCATTGTCATCTTAATAAAATGGATGTAACACTGCCCCTAATCACTAATAGTGACACCCAATCTAAGCCAAAATCCATGGTTATTCACCATAGTTGTTACCATAATGATACTACGAGAAGCTTCTACATAACAATCTTATTATAAATATAAAAGAGATAGGGTAGCCTTTTTATCCACTAGCAACTTGTAGACACCAAAAATCTTCACACCATGATTCTGAATGTTAAAACACCCCTATACCCCCTTGGGATGAATTTGACCCTTTCACCCCTAAGCAAGCCTAATCATGGTTAGTTTTACCAACTAACTAAACCCACCCTTTAACCCACCTTTTTACATTGGCCCTCAACTACGATGGTTAGGATGACCACCGATGGTCACTTTGACTGCCAAAGGTTAGGGTCCACCATCCCAACCACTAACATGCAAACCACTTGGCATTATTTTTCTAAAAATAACTTGTATAAATTCATGTACAATCTATTACATGCATGAGTTATAATTATAAATCCTAGTTAACATCTTATTTCACTTCTCCCTCCTTCCTTATAGAAGAGAGGAGTAGGAGGTGAAAGTGACTGCATCCACAACTATCAAGAGATTTTTCATCTAGAGTTTTTTGTAAGGGTTCTTACAACAATCTATCAATCTAGTGATCTAGCCATCATGATAGAGAGCCAACTTGCCACCACCCCTTGGTTGATAACTAAGTACCATTACTCTACCATAATCATGCCAAACTCTATGAATGAACCAACCACCCCAACCACTCATTTGATCAATCTTCTATAAGAAAAGTATTTTTTTCTAATATTAAATTACTTTATTTATATTTTGCAATCATCCCAACACAAGCCAACCTCTTGAAATTGCCTTCTATAATCTCATCAATCAATTTACTTATTATCCCAAGCCTACACATAGTAGCCACTTATGGTTGTCTCAACCATTAATAGTTTATCCAACCACCGATGGTCACATTGACCATCAATGGTCACCTTAACCATTGATGGTCATCTCAACCACCAACAATCATTTTGGTAGGAAATACCAAGTTATTACCACCCTTTTACCCCCAACTAATCTAATTTTCTATGTCATTGCTTGTTCATGGACCCCTTTTCTATTTTCTATAATCACACTTGACCAGTTTAGCATTAGTATGGACTTGCTTATTGCTATATTAGTAATTTATAGTATACTTATTTATCATGCATTTATTGTGTTTAATTTTAGTAGATTTTAATTAGTGATGTAAGCAATTTATCATTATTTTTATAAATTTAATTTTTTAAAACCATACCCATATTTAATTTCTTCTTCCTCCTTTCTCAAAATATAAGTTGAAATTCACTAAAACATTCTAGCATGCTTGATGGGACCTTGAGTCTTTACTTGGGTTTTCTTTTTTTTGCATCTATATGTCCTCCCTATTCTATGTTAATAAATGAAAATAAAATTTTGTTTGGACTTAAAATTAACTGCATACAATGATTACTTACAAGTTTAGCTCACATGGTCTAAATTAAAGCAAAGTAATTCAATTTTAGAATCACTCTTGTTGTACACACTAAACCAAACCGCCTTCATCAATAAAACATCACTCAAACTTGAGACAATGCCCGACTAAGATTTCATCACTTATCAATCACCTTACCCTTTCTTGGCAATACTACATGGAGGTCATTACCAAGGGAGAACCAGTTTAACTCTTTGGTTGAGTATAAACTCTATAAATTGATATATACTAGCTAAGCACCCGACACCCTTATCACTATGGTGTGTGAAGTAAAGGGGTAGGCCCAAATATCAATCCATTTATTGATTCCCAATGCATATTATTTTTGAGATCCTAAACAACCTAAAACTAACCATAGACTTCTTTTCTAGTACCTACTCTACAAGCCAATTTTAGTCACACAATATATTGAAAGCTTAAGGCATAAGCCAAAAGAGAGACTAAAAATAACCTAAAGACTTAATGTACTTTTTATTGTGTGTTTGATTTCCTTTTTCATTTCTTGTCTTCTCTTTATTTGAGTGGTGAGATCATTTGTGTATTCTCTTTCCCTTACCTTGGATGGTTCTAACTCACCAGTAGCAAAAGAATCTAGCAAAACAAAACTCATCACCAAACCAATCAACCTCTTCTACCTCCTCATCCATGGAGTACATTTCTAAACCAAAAAACCCTCTTTGTCTCATGGTAATTCCTTTTTTCCCTTGGGAAGTTCCCCAAGAAGATACAGACTTTACTACCTTCTTAGATAAAAACTTTGTGGCCCTTCAACATTATCTTAACATTATGCCTCATCGTGCCCCTACTTTGGTTTGACCTATGGACCCACCTTATGGCATTCCTTCCCACCTTATAGGAAACACTTATATTGCCAAAGTCACCACCCAACTATTGATTACCCAAGCTTCCTCATCCACTAACAATCCCTTTGATACTACTATGTAAAACCAACCTACCCAACCTACAAACACCGTTATACCTTTCACCCCCACCAATAACTCTTCTACCCTAGGAACAATCCAACCATTAGCCACCTATGCTCCTCTCACCATGGGGATGCCTACCATTAACATTACTAACCTATCATCAGGTACCCCAAATCCACTAACAACTACCCCAATTCAAAATCTTACGGTGCCTATACCTTCTACCTTACCACCCATCAATACAAAGGTCACTACCCTTCCTTTAATAACCATACTAACAACTACTCCTACCCAATAGATGCCCATTACACCAAACTCAGGTTACTTCCCTAACCCATAAGGGCATATACCTCTACCTACTACCCAACCACCTACATCCACCTACCCCTACATAGCATCCACCCAACCAATATGTGGTCGCTCCTCAACCTCCTACTAGTTATCAGTATGTCACCCAACCACCACAACAGTATGCACCTTACAACCCTTCAAGTACACAATCCGAAGTTGATATAATGAAAATGCTCATGGATAAAATGACTTCCTTAGAGTCATCCATTTTTAGAGCTCACAACATCTTATCATATGATTTGATCTATAACAAACCCATCTATCCCTATCAGACCATATCCTCCTTAGTGTGAGCTCCCCAAGTTCTCTAAGTTTTAGAGTAAGTAGGATCCCCAATATCACCTTAGGGCATTTAGGCATGCATGTTATTTGATTTCCTATAAATATGCCCTCCTTTTTCATACCTTCCTTATGTCCCTATCTAGTCTAGCCTTGGATTAGTACAGTTCCATAGCCAAACACTCTTTGTTCTCCTTCACCTAGCTGGCCCAAACCTTTTTGGATCACTTTTCAATAAATATATCCAATAATTTTTCCATCACTAACCTCTACTCTATCTATAAATTTGATGATCAATTTATTGCTGACTTTGTAGCTCATTGGTGGAGCCTAATCAATCAACTTTCCTTCTCTTTACACCAACATGAACTAATAAATCATTTTAGTCAAGCATGTGCCAAGCACATCTCTTCTATAGTGCATGTCTAGAGATTTAGAAATTTTGATGAATATTTTACCATGGCACGTAATCCAAAATATAGATCCATTAATGAATGAAAGCAAAAGTTTAAAAACAAGAACTCTAATTACAAGACCAATGAGGCCTCTTCCTCCAAAACTAATACCAATGTTAAGATCAAGGGAACTAAAAATATATTTGTCCTTAAAAAATCTCCTTCATCATCTATCAACCAACCAAATTCTTTCAATTATTTAAAGAAAAACATGAGAAACCAAAACCAAAAAAACCAAAAGTAATTTACTCCACTTAAAGAATCTTATTCTTCAATTCTAGAGAAGTTACTAAAGGCCAACATCTTATAGCTTCCTCCTATCAAACCACCTCAATAATTTTATTATTCTCATCATGCACCTAGTTGGTACAATGAAAATGACCTATGCACTTTCCATCAAGTAGTTGGGCATGACGTTAGTAGGTGTAATACCTTCAAGATCATTGTTCAATCTCTCATTGACAAAGGAGATCTTGTGTTGGATAACCCAAAATCACCTTAAAACCAATCCCTTGACATTTTTAGGTAACCTTTTCCCAACCATGTGCCTACCAAAAATGAAAACAACAAGGTTGAATGTTTTCATGATGCCCATTCTATTAATATGGTTCTTAACGCACTCATTACTGAAGAGCCTACCACCCAATATATCTATTCTTCATCCCCTCCACTTATTGAGGTATTGGAGTTACCTTCTCCTCTTTTGGAGACCCAAATATAAGAAGCAACCTTTTTCCTCCTCCACTTATTTAGGTAGTGGATCCATCAACCCCTCCTTCAACTGACATAGTAAAATAAATACCCAATTTACCTTCTCACTCAATTATTGAGCAATTTATTTCCCCTTTAGAGATCATTCCCAAAGAAGAAGCCATCATGTCTACACCTCCCATAAAGGAGTCATCCATCCAAACCTTACATCATTTTATTAAGGAAATAGATGAGGTCACCATTCCCGTTTCTCAAACTATGGGCTTATATTTAAGTCCACTTTCTAGGAAACAAAACCAGTCTACAAACCATTCTTTAGGTTAGTGTAAAAATTAGAATATCTTCAACATTGAAATGTATTGATCCACCTTTTGGTAGCAATTGGGGATCCCTTGCATCACCAAGAAAGAACCTCTAACCACACCTTTAGCAAACCAACCCACCACTCCTATTATCCAAACCCCTATTCTACCAACCAAACTGATAAATATCTCTACCAACCCAAAAATTTATCAACCATTGAATGCACCTAAACTCCAAAAAACCAAATCAACCTCTCCAACCAAATTTACCAAACTAATAAAAAACCTTGGCACCTTATTTACATAGATCCTTAATCACCCATCTATGAAATTATAACTTACCTCACGAAACCCAACAACCAAACATAAAACTAAATCAACCAAGGAAGTAAAGCCACCAAAGACCTAGAGGGATAAATTCCTAACTCCCTTAACCTTTCCCTCTATCTTGGGGCCTCATCCCTCGACTTAGATTAGGATGCTTATTGTCTTAACCAAAATCCAACCACCACTATTGGTTACACCATCACACTTACTTTTAGAAACACCTATCTTCACCAAGCCATCAATAACCAAACTACCTACCCTAAAACCTCTTACCTCTAAAGTATCAATCTCCACCTTAACAAAACTAAAACCATCAACCAAGAACACTACCTTGCCCAAACCTCCCACTTCCAATCCCACTACCAAAAAGACTTCCATCTCACCAACCAAGACCAAATCCTCTAAAACCTCTCCACCTTTATTTAAATACTACTCAATTATTTTATAAAGGTTATTACAAGATTCTTACTTGACCTTACCCCCTATCAGGCCATTTGACCCTCTTGGTCCAAAACCAGTTTGGTATAATGATCACCAAGTGTGCTCCTATCATAGGACACTAGACCACAACATAGAGAACTATAAAGATATCTAAACCATTATCCATCGGCTCTATGATGTAGATGATATATTAATAGAGGAACCTCCCATGAGCCTACTACCAATCCAACCAACAATAACCACTACCCAATACCTACCCATTTTCCCACTCTCATTTTAGATTGATGAGGAACCAAACCCATCTCTTACCCCATATCTTCCATCTATCCATACTATCTATGTGGTCACATGCTCATATTCTCAATATAAGGATAAGGAGAAGGCTAAAGTATTCATTACATAGACATACCCATCTTCCATCTCACCAACCAAGACCAAATCCTCTAAAACCTCTCTACATTTATCTAAATCCTACTCGACTATTTACCAAATATTATTGTAAGCTTTTTGCTTGACCTTACTTGCTATCAAGCCATTCGACCCTCTTAGTCAAAAACTAGTTTGGTATAATGACCACAAAGTGTGTTCTTATCATAAGACACCAAGCCATGACACAAATATTTTCAAAGTTATCCAAACCATTATCTATCATCTCTATGATGTGGATGATCTATTAATAGAGGAACCTCTCATGATCCCACTAGAAATCCAACCAATAACAACCACTACCCAACACCTGCCTATTCCCCCACTTTCATATTAGAGTAATGAGGAACCAAACCCATCTCCTACCCCAACTCTTCCCTTTACACATATTATCCATGTGGTCACACACTCACATGCTCAATAAAAGGATAAGGGGAAGGCCAAAGTGTCAATTCCATGGAAATACCCATCTTCTACCTCCCACCCAAACCAATATCAAATAGATTCACCTTCAACCAAACCCAAGATATATATCTTAGGTACCACTCAATCTAACCCCTCTAAATCCATTAGGAGAGTGGTGCTCAAACAAATTCACCAGACCCCATCAAATATGAGCTTTTATGAGTTTATTACTACTTCACCTCATCATCACCAAGCAATGATCGAGGGATTATAGTTCGTAGAGGTCTAACCTAAAGACCCTCAACCTTTAGTAGCCTTTGTTAGCACCCTCCAAATTTCCAACCTTGTCACCATCAAGGATTCAAAAATACCTCCTATACATCCTAATGACCCAGATCCCCATCTCTTTATTACTAATTACATTAACCAAACCCACATCAAATAGGTCATGATTAATGGGGGAGTTATTATTAATATCATCTCCTCCCATGCCTATACACAACTTAACCTATCAAATAATGTCATGTCTAAAACACTAGCCATCGTTTGATCTTTCAATGACACCATGGCCACTACCCTAGGAAATATTGTCCTTCATATCCATTTAGGACCCCACACCCTCCCCAAACATTTCTATGTAGTGGAAGGTGAATTATAATACAATGTTTTGCTAGGATGACCTTAGATCCACTCCATGGGTTGTGTCCCCTCTAGCCTTCATCATTGCATTAAACTTGAGCATGAAGGTTAGGTTGTTACTATACAAGCAGACCCATGTCCCTTTTCATCATGCAACATGACTTATCAACCCAATGATGTCCTCTTAACTCCATCTAGCACACCCTCTTCAGCCAAAGATAAGAGCTCAACCATAAAAGAGGGAGTCATACCTTATTCTACCAATGAGGAATCAACTATCTCATCCATCCCCTCTGATTTGATCCACACCTTAGACCACTTGGAATCCACATTTCAACATCTTTTACTGGGGGAATATCACCTCCTCACCCTTAATACTTTCCCTACTCCCCAAGATTATAGGAAACTTGACCACCAACCCAAATATGACCCTAATGTCAAAACCATTATTCCCTTTGTACCTTCACACTATCAAACCCATTTCATCTATGTGGGACTTGACAGACCACTTAACGCTTCTACTACCTCTTCTTCGCCTCCACCATTCACCTCCAACTTCTCATATCTAAACAAACTAAGTTTCACCAAGACACACCTCCACAAGTGTGCTTGGAAAGGATTTGGTCTTAAATGATATGATCATGGCCCACATGATTTGATTTTTATTGAGACCAAAAAGCTTTATGAGAAACATAAGCTCTATTTCATTCTACCAAACAAAAAGTAAACAAAACCACCTACCATCACCATTGTTGAGGAGGACATCCCTTCCTCAACAACTTCTCCTCCACCTATGTGAGAGGATGATGACATCATCCCACCTAATTTTTTTCATCAACATGATCAACTATCTACCCATGACTTATTACAAAGATGGGGAAACCATAAACATCCATTTGACCCATCTTGAGATGATATGAGATGAATATCATATCATTAATATTATTCAGTATCAGGATGATGATTCTATTCTCACCTACCTTTGTGCCTCTAATTCTTCCATCCATAAATCCCTTCCTCCTAAGACTTTGACCATGTTGAATTAATCCACCATGGATATCAACTTGGGCACTCTGAACAACTCCCATATTGTCAAAATTGGCCAATCATTAAATTTTGAGGAACTTTGAAGCTTCCCTTATTTCCTCCAAGATTGTAGCATAGAATATTCTTGGTTTTATAGAAATATGTAGGAATTGACCCTATCAGTACCATCCATAACATAATTACAAACTATGATTCCAATACCATCAAGTAAAAACTTTGGCACATGCACCCTTGCATATCCGTTCTTATCAAAGAAGAGCTTTAAAGTATCCTATCTATAAATTTCATTTAACCCATTAACTATCCCCAATTGGTTTCAAATGTTTTATCCATCACCAAATCCATAGGGGGACTATGCATTTATGTGTACTTTCATGACCTCAACCTTGCTTGCCCAAAAGGTGACTTCCCTCTACCAAGCATTACCTTTGAAGATCAACACAAAACTACCTTTATAACCCAATATGGGACCTTCTACTATAGATCCATGCCTTTTGGATTAAATAACACTAGTACAACATACCAACATGCCATGACCTACATCTTCCATGACCTTATTCATAAATTTGCTGAAGACTATGTAGATGACCTTCATGGGAAATCTAAGTATCATAAGGACCATCTGGCCATTCTCAAGATTATCTTTGAGCACTTCATCCATTACCACATCTACCTTAACCCCAAAAAGTGCATTTTTAGGGTCTTATCATGAAATATCCTTGGCTTTATCATTTCCCTTTGGGAGATTGAACTTGATCCTACCAAAATCAAAGCAATCATTGATATGATTCTTCTAATCAACCTCAAGTAAATTCATAGTTTACAAGGGAAGCTCCAATCCATCTGTTGCTTTATCTCCCAACTTTTGGATCAATGCCAACCCTTCCACCACCTTCTGAAGAAGGATGTGTCTTTCAAGTGGAATAGTGACTATCAAAAGGCCTTTGATTCACTCAAAAAATTAGTTTTTATTTCTACCTTTCCTCACCCCTCCCAAGGATGACCAAAAATTTTACCTTTATATCTCTGCCACTAACCACTCCCTGGGGGAAATTATTTCTCATCGAGATGAAAAACACAAAGAGCAAGCCATCTACTACATTAGCTACATGCTTATAGAGTATGAGACTTAGTACACCCACACTGAGAAACTTTGATTAGCTTTAATCTTTCTGACCTCCAAACTTCACCACTACCTTCTTAACCATAAAACCTATGTCATAACCAATACTAACCCACTCAAGTACATGCACTCTAATCCATACCAAAACCATAGTACAACCAAGAGACACATTTTCATAGTAGAGTTTGACCTTAAGTTCCTTCATCAAAACTCAATTAAAGGGAAAGTCATTTTTGGATAATTGACTAAAGCACTATTAGAAAACATCCAACCTCCTCCTCTTATGTTCCTTGATGAGTCCATTATGACCCTCTCTCAAGTATACTTCACCTATCAAGTCACTATGTTATTTAATGGATTAAAATGTTAACATGGTGGGGTAGCGGGTATCATCCTTATTCCCTTTAATGGTGAACCTCTTCCTTTATCCTTCAAGCTTGAATTTGAATTTACCAACAATATGACTAATTACAAAGCCCCAGTGATAGGCATTCAGACTGTGTTAACCTTAGGATTCAAAATATTCAATATCTTTGGTGACTCCCACATGTGGTCAATCAAATAAATGGCTCTTACCAGTGTAAGAATGATGTTTTGAAATAGTGCAAACAACTAGTTAATGAACTCTTAGCATTATTTGAACACTACCACATCTAGTCAATGCCACAATCTAATAACAAATTTGTTGACACCATGGCTTCTTTTGCTTCTCAGATTCCATCTGTACCCTTTGACTCCAAACTATTTATCATTATCCATAGACTTACCCAACCTTCCTATGTCAAACCAAATTCTCTCACCATCTTTAATGTGGAGGAGACCAAACCTGACCTTTAGTATTAGCAGACCTTTTACTATCTCAACCTTGCCATTGTTCCTTCTAAACTTTCTAGGAATTCTCAAAGAGAATTTATCCATAGTACCTCATATTATACCATTATGCGAGGAATTATTTAAAAACACATCTTTAATGGTCTCTTCTTTCTTTACCTATGTAGTCACAAAGCCTCTCATGCTATTAAGGAAATGCATGATGGTATCTATGGGGGACACTTTAGTGGCCTTGTTGTACCTAAATACATCCTTCACCTTAGCTATTACTAGCCTACCTTTAACCAAGACTATTGGGATTATGTTAAAAAGTGTGTTAAGTGTCAACAACACAACAATATACATCATGCACCTAGCCATAGTCTTCAGGTTTCTACTAAATTTTGGCCCTTCTCAAAATAGGGTCTAGATCTTATTGGTGAAATTAACCCCATTATTTATAATGACACCATTCTATCACCATTGTGACCAAATATTTTACCAAATGGGTAGAGGCTAATTCTCTAGTTTTGACCAAAGCAAAAATGATTATCAATTTTATCAACCATCACATCATCTATCATTTCAGTGTTCCTCACAAATTATCACTAAAAATGATAAATATTTTAAAAACAAAAAAGTCTAAGGTCTTTGTGATGTATTCAGTATTAAATTAATTTTATCCTTGCCCTATCACTTTTAAGTGAATAGATAGGTAGAATCCTCTTTATAAAATCAATAATGTGCTCACTAAAATGGTTGATGCATATGGTCAGGATTGAAATTCACACATCCTCTTCACCCTATGGGCATATCACACTAGCATTCAAACTCATATGGGTGCTACTTCATTTTATCTTGTGTTTGGAGTAGAGGCCATCTTGCCTCTTGAATTATAAATCCCATTTCTTTGCATATCTCTACACAATATAATTACTGAGGATGGTTGTCATCAACACCATTTAGCCCAGCTTGAGCTAGTTTATGAGCATTTCTTGGCCACCCTTACCCATCTTCATGTCTATCAAGATCATGTTAAACATGCCTATAAAAAACACCTTAGAGTGTGAGAATTCAACATCAAAGACCTCATCCTCAAGGAAAATCAACATGTCACCAATATGGAGAAAATCAAGTATAGTAAGTTTACTTTCAATTGGATTGGATATTATATCATAACCCACATGTATAAATCAGGAGCTTACCACATTTCCTCTCTTTAAGGCAACCCATAAATTGAGCCCCTTAATGCTTCAAACTTGCATCCTTTATTTTTTTTTAAAGAATCAAGATTCAACTTTTGTTTAACTTAAGTTCATTCCTTGATTACAGACTAAATTCATCTCCCTATTTTATGGGTAGTTGATTAAAATTAAATCATGTGATTATCCATCACAATCATAGCCTAATCTTGAATAATGGGTGACATGGATCTACCCATGGTACTTTTTTCCCCTTTTTCCAAGATGGATTCCCATGATTGTTTTCACCTAAACCCCTTTACACCTAATCGACCTTCTTTTGTTTTTTTTTTTTTTGCCTTCATAAAGGTGAATCCTTAAGCTGGTATAAGCATGTCTATGTCAAGTAAAATCAAACAAGCAAAAAAATCAAAATTCCTATAATAGAAATCATGGGTCATTCCTAGCATTTGAAAAAAGTTCCCTTGAAAGATAGGTATTGAAAACATACTTGAAATTGCTTAATGTAAGGTGGACTTCTCCCTTGAATGACATCTATCAAAGGCATTAAACAAAGCACACAAACTTAGACCACTCCCTCAAAGGATGGTTGAGTAAATCATTTGTCAAAATAAGAAATTTCTTCGAAGCTTCTCACATCATTCAGATTCCCCAACCCTCCTTATAAAAAGACCCATTGTCAGGAAATAGCAAAACACAATAATTTTGAAAGTTGCAGTTAGATCTCATAAGCAAAATAATATTGAAAGTCATAATCGGATCTCATGAGTAGACTTCCTACATCGATCAGTCTACACTTTGTTGATATAGAATTGTTTATAATAACTCTTCAACAACCTAAAAAATAGGCATACTAGTCTCACAAGAAGGTTCCATTTTCATCCGTCCCTTTATACACTATAAGTAAGGTATTTTGAGCTCACTTTACATTATGTGATCAAGACACCTTTTTAACCCACTAACAAACACTACTGCAAATAATTTGAAAGGCTTATGTTCCTTAAGCCAATCCAACTTTAGTTTTTGTTTTAGTCCTTATCAAATAAAGAGCATTGTACACTCTTCCTATCCTATTATGACTAGTTGATATATTTACTAGGATGCTTATCTCTTGATTATATTCTTCATTTTCACATCTACTATTATTATTCAAACTCACTTTATGGGTTTTTACCTCAAAATAAATAACAACAACCATACTCATAACATCATGTCATAATCAAAAGCATACACCACTATCATATCCATCATCATGTCAAAGTCAAGTATGCATGAACAATAAATCAAGAAACCATTTTTACCACATGTCTAAATTTAAACAATGAAGCATATACTCATTAAAATTGAGCATGTCCTAAATCATTACCATAAATAAAATCCATTGCATGCCTAGCTAGATGATCCTACATCAGTATCCAATATCCATAACATGAGCATAATTAATATAAACATCACACCATCTTATAAACATTAAAGCAAACCATAAACCATGAGCAATAAATAAAGATTATATCTATGAATCATAAGTCAAATAGCATCATAATGTATACAAATAAATATACATTTCTATCTCTTAAAATGTACATCTCACTGCATCAACTCATATACAGGTATCAAAATGATATACAATAGCATATAATATATATGAACTATGACATAGTTATGCCCTTAAGGCACCATTGTCTCTTGGAGCACTGTTATATCTTAATGTCTATCCCCCTACAATACTTTGCTATCCACATATAGATGTAGCCCATTGACATTGAGTCACCACATTGGCACCACCTACCAGACTTACTCTATAATCACCCCATTGGGGCTCATCAGGACACTACCTTAAGATTATAGCCTCATAGTATCATAACTCCTCCACTATGGCTAGGTATCATGCCATAGGGATGGTGTTCAATGGTTATGTAGCTGTCATTACTCCTCCTCCCCTTTGCTTCAAGGATTCTCTCTCTTATGTAACCAAGGCTAGTGAAGCTCTACCCTCATCAATCTCACCTATAAGAGTAACAACCTAACCCTATAGTGTTATAACTTGTGCTTGTGCATGTGCCATATCTAGTATTGCTCCCACCTATGCATCAAGGGTACCCCTTATACCTATGCCCTCTATCCTCCTCTCCCAGTTAGGTTGACATCCATAAACCTCCTACCACCATCATCTCTACCAATATTTTCTTCTATGTATAGAGCCTTGTACCATGTAGGGTAACCATCTACAAAGCTTTCATCATTTATCTATGTCTTGGATAGTAACTCCTCATGATCTAGCAATGTCTGCACCAAATATGACTCTGGTAGTAGGATCTCAGTGTCATCATTTTTGTACTTAGGAAATGGAACTAGGATAACCTAAATAAGGGTAAACTACCTGCATAACCTATCAAATGGCATGAGCTCCACCTCTCCATCCTACCTATCAAGAATCCACTTGTAACTTTATAAGGAAAAAGTTTGTCTCCTATATCCAACCCACTCTACAAACCCAACATATGGTCTCTAGGTGATGTCTCCAATAACTAATGCACCTATAAACTAATAAACATCATGAGTTCCTCCTCTTACACCTGATGTAGTGAAATAACCTCTCCACTACATGAATCTAATCGATAACTCTATCTAGGCATAACCTATACATGGTAACCCCATTAGCCTCAGCACCTAGATGTGTTCATAGGCCCAATAATATAGAACTAGATTGATACTAATGCCATATCTCATATGTACTTTAAAACCCCATATCTCCATGTATATCTATACCAAAAACATAGGTACCCACCCAAATACTATCTACCCCAAAACATCTCAACTAAAACCCCTAGTAGCAAGTATGGGAACTTCTCATTGCTTGAGTTGGGAAGGTCAAAGAATGAAACTACCATCATCATCATCATCATCATCATCATCATCATAGTCATCATCATCATCATCATCATCATCATCATCATCACCAATCTCTTCTCACCCCTCACCCTCTAATATATCATAGAGTAACTAAAACCCCTAGTGTACCACCTGACATGATCTTGGTTATCTCCATATATTAACTCCAATAAATCATCACAGTCATCCCTTTCAATGTGGTAAATTGGATCACCCTAAAAGGACAACTATGTAATCTAGTACACATCCTTTCATAGGATTATGAACTCACTAGTGGGTAGGAGGAAAGTGTTTGTGATAAGATCCCATCTCTTGATAAGGGTCATGATCATAAGTATATCATAGGGCACATGCTAGTAGTTCCTCATTGATCTGAGGCCAACCTCATTCATATGTCCCTAATCAACTGGGGTCATCCCTTAGTAAATTTATACAAATATGCATGGCACCTGATCACACATCTGAATCTGCTCTCATGCCTATAAATAATAAGTAGTAAACAACTTAGTTCACTATCATACTCTACTTATGAACTATACCTTCTCACCTAACCCTACCTAATAATGACTATTTCACCTCTATGAACCATGTCACTTTCCACAACTACCCCTTACCTAATCTATTAGACCTTACTAACTTAATTATTGATTAATCCCTTCACATACCATTTTACCACATTCTTTTCAACTTAACAACATTACTAAGTCACTAATGTTACTAAGTTGACTCACCATACCTTAATTGATTTCATTTATCTTATACCATTACCCACTTTTAAACTTACCCAACCTTCCCTATTTGACCATTTCTTCACAACCAAATACTTTCCCTCTCCTATATTTACCCTACACTCATATTTCACATTACCTATACATTATCAAAATTGCTACCCATTCACATCAATACCCTAAACATACCATTCAAAATATCACAATCATGAGTCATTTTCTAACCTTAACTTTGCAATCTTTTTCCACCTAGCTCGACTACTAGTAGTTATGGTGACCACTGGCAATCAAACATTCATCTCTTTTAGGATGTCAACCATCGATGGTCGGCCTTGACCATCAATAGTCACTATAGGTGTTCCATGAGTGAAACACCCATAGACCTAACCTACCCAAAAACTACCCAAGTAACCATAATCTCTTCTAAATTATAACCTAATACCTACCCCTACTCTAGTTCACCTACCCCACCATATCTATTTCAATATTTATCCACAAAATTGACCAAAAGTTGAAAACCCTACCTAGGGCAAAAAAACTAAAAAAAACATAAATTCAAGCCAACAAAGTAACTAACCAACTAATCAAATGCCAATTCAAATTCTATAACCAAAGAAAACTACAACTAGCAATTTAAGGATGTCACCTACCTCATTCCTCGATCATCATCAAGGAGTAATCCATGGACCTACCCATCCTCATCTATGCTCATGTTCACCCTACATCTTACCTCAGTCCTCTTGATCAATCCAACTTAGAAATTACACCTTAGTAATCATTCTTAGCACAAATTTACCCAATATGCCTAATGTCAGAGCTCAATAGTCAAAATTTATAATGAGTGAAAATGATATCCATTTTTACTTTTAACCTCCATGTATTTAGGCTTTTTACCCTAACCATTGATGGTCATTCTTTGGACCATTGATGATTAGGGTCTTAACCTTGTACTTATTGACTCTTCAATCACACTATTTCAATGCATGTTAACCTCACTTCCACCCATGGAGACTACCTTCTCTTCCCACCCTGATCACCTCATCATCTCACTATTGGTCTATTTTGGCCCAACTAGCACATATTTTTATGATCACTTTTGCCCAATCCTTTGACCATAGCAACAACATTTGCCATGTTGGCCCTTTTGAACTTGTACCACCTCATTCATAACCAATCTACTTGTGTCTTTTTGGTATTACTTCCTACCTCAAATACCCATGACACTTAACCCATTTGTGTTTTCATTGGGATCACTCTTGCCTTGGATACCCACTGATACACAAACATTTCCTAGGAGACTCACATTTTCAAGTGTTCATATCCACCATGCCTAAATATGGTTATGCAATCCACTTTGACTTGTCCTTCTACCATTGACATTTATTTTTACCAGCTATGACAACCTAGTCTATGCATGATCTTAGCTATCACACTTTTTGTTACACTTTATGCAGCTATTTGTGGTTTTATGCCCAACCTATCACCCACCTTCATGACATCCACTTTCATCATCACCTTTATCCACCTTATCAAACCCACACCTAATTTTGTTTAGCTCATCGACACTCAGTTTGAGTGGGAACACCTCCTCCCATACTCAGGGCAACCAGACCTTTGACTAGTAATTTGTTTTTATTTTGATTCTTATTTCTTCAAAGCCACATAGCAAAAAGGGGTAAAATATAGACACTAAAAATATGCACACTATGATTCTAAATTTTAATACACCCCTGGACCCCCTTGGGACCAATTTTATCCTTTCACCCCTAACCAAGCCTAACCATGGTTACTTTGACCAACTAACTAAACCCACCCTTTAACCCACCTTTTTACCTTGGACCTTGGTTATTGATGGTCAAGATGACAAATAAGGGTTGCCTTGACCACTGATGATTAGTGTCTACCATCCCAACCACTAACATGAAAACCATTTCACCTTGTTTTTCTAAAAATAACTTATCTAAATCTATGTGTGAGCCATTACATGTGTGAGTTATAATTATAAATCCCAATTAACATATTTTTTCACCTCTTCCTCCTTACCTATAAGAAGAGAGGAGTAGGAGGTGAAAGTGACTGCATCTACAACTATCAATAGCTTTTACATCTAGAGCTTCTTTTTGTAGGGGTTCTAATAATCCAACAATCTAGTGATTCAATCATCATGACAAAGAGCCAAATTTATGTCACCCCTCAATCGATATCCAAGTATTGTTACTCTATCTAAATCACACCAACTTTTATCAATGAGCCAACTACCTCAACCACTCATCCCATCAATATTATACAAGCTAAGTATTTATTTTTTAGTATTCAATTATTTTATTTGTATTTTTTAATCAGCCCAACACAAGCCAACCTCCTAAAATTTCATTTTATAATCTCATAAAATAGTCTACTTATTAAACCAAGCCTATACATAGTAACCATCAATGGTTATCTCAACTATCGATGGTCTATCTAAGCACTGATGATCACATTGACCATTGATGGTCACCTTAACTATCGATGGTCATCCTAACTACTAACAGTCACTATCACAAGAAATAACAAATTATTTTCACCCTCTTACCCCCAAATGTCCTTACCTATTCATAAACACCTATCCTATTTTTTGAAGCACACTTAACCCATTTAGCATTAATATTGACTTTCTTATTTCTATACTAGTCATTTCTAGTCAATTTATTTATCAAACATTTCTTGTGTTCAATTTTAGTAGCTTTTGATTATTGATTTAAGTACTTTATCATTTTTTTTATAAATTTAATTATTTAAAATGTATGGATTGATGGCCCAAAAGGAAGTTCTTGCTTCTAGGATCTATTTAGTGCTAGGCAATCTACCCATTTATCTACCTAACCAACTATTTACTTTAATGTTGTCTTATTTGTAGGTTATCTTCCCAAGCCAAAGAGAAGTTCTACACAATCATCTATTTCAATGCATTCATAACCAAATAAGTTTTTCAACCATACCCATATTTAGTTTCTTCTTCTTCCTTTCTCAAAATATAACCAAAAATTTATTGAAACATAACTCACCGCATGGATATGTGTCCACTCCACTAAAAACCATCCATATTATGAACACTAGTCAGCACACCCATATAATTTCACTTAAGGCAATCTTTTACATTAGAGGATCACTTAACTTTGCTAACTTACTCAAGAAATTTAGTCATTTTTTTACCCTATTATGCCCTCTATGTTTAGGTTGAACCCTTGGTCTTCCCTAGGTCATAATGTTCCAAGTATCTAATGAAGGCTCACCCATACAAGCCAACTATACATACCTAGACATCATTCCCTTGATTTTAAGAGTGAAGCTTATATCACCAAACTCCCATTGACTCACCCATATAATTCAATGGTTTATAAGTGAGACTTGCCCTAATGCAACTAGATTTAGGAAGGGTTAACCCCAAATAATTGACATAAGAGAAAATCTAGACTCCCTAGAATTATTTCTTCTAAGTGATGAATGAAACATTCTAGTATCAAGCAATAATAACATGACACCTTAACATTCAGCTTGAAAGGCTAAGTATCTTGTGAATTATTTCATAATTATGCCTAATTTGGACAACTCAATGGTCACCAAGTAGAAACTCTACCAATTTCAGAGTTTCCTATAGCACAAACCTAGCTCTGATACTAGATAAAATAACCCCAATTTATTTTTTAAAGTATCTTATCATAGTATGCATTGGGATACATAACAAACCTAAACATCACTTGTTGAAGCAAGTGATACTTACTTAGCATACTCATGTATGTGCAACCCAAAAGGTTAACCTTAACCTTATATGACATTATTGGGTCACAACAAGCCCATGGTAAGAAGTTAAATGCAAATTTGTCCTAGCTAGCAATTAGATAACTAACATCATGATAAACAAAATAGCAACCAACATCAATTTGGACACATGTGGTTTATGGTAATTCTCTTTGAGCATATAATAAGAATATCATTTGCATAAAAGTGTTAGAATCAATTAAAATCATACTTGTCATGATCTAAATAAATAGTTGAAGATGCAATCAGGATTAATTTATCATGTAATTAATAATGATATGGTGGCAGCCATTCATAAAATTAATACAAATGATTCCATATTGGCAAATAGCCAATATGATACTATAATTAATAGGATATTGAAGCACCACAAGTACATATCAACCAACACACACACACACACACACACACACACACACACACACACACACACACACATATCCCAAAAAATAGATTATTTTATTAACTAATGTTTTTGGTGAGGGAGTTATAATAGTCACTCCACTTATGCACTTACATAAGTAATTATAGCCATACCTATGATCATTATTATACGTGATTATCTTTTACAACATTAACCTCTTATTTTCTTAAGAAATTCATTAATGAATTAACTCACTTCATACAATATCATACTAAGTGATTTCAACATGGAGTAACATATTCACCTACACACTAATACATATTATTCATGCATACAATAGTTCCAAATGAACTAGTTTATAGAAGCATACAATCGTTAAGGTTTACACATGGTTAATTACACATACCAATTCAAACCAACAGCCATGTCTAATTAATGAGAAAATTCTGGCCAACAAAGGCAGAAAATAATAGTCATATTCAACGTGTAAGAGTGATACACACATGTAATATTCAGCCATATAAAAGTGTATAAGCTTTTATAAATGGAAGTTGAATCACGCGACATTACTAATTCATATTATGAATAGTTTAAGTTTACTTTATCCAACCAAAATTTGATAGTTTGTCCCAACATTAAAAATGATCATACTACCATAATAGGAAGCCTTAACAACTAATCCCACTCATCTAAACTTGTTCACATAAATATATTATACACAAGATGAAACATACATAAGTTTATATTCCAAGCACAAGTTGAAAACCATCTAAGTATTTTTTTGATATACACATGTTATCATAAGAGTTAATTTCAACCTACATAAAAGAACCATAAGCATATAATGTATGTAACCAAAGAACTTAGTTAAATAATTCTTAATTAACTATTATTAAATTTAAATTTTCATCTTAATAAAAATCCAATGCCAACATACTCAATAATTCCTAAACACCAAAATAAGTGAACTATTGAAATACACCCATGATAATTATTTGCCAGTTTCCTTTACTAACAAATCCTATAGACTTCTATGTCAAGTAACATATGTGTATTCTTGAGTAACTTTACTCATAATTTCCATCAACAATCTTATCCATCTAATCAAGATTATATGAATAAAATAAGGAACCAACATTTTAATGACCAAGTCTAAGGTTATTCTCAATTAGTAACAACATTAAGTCTATGCTTACTTAATAAGATCATATGATTAAATCAATGAGCAATTCTACTTTATTTATAACAATAAGAATATTTAGTAATATGAAAAGGATTAACTAAACATGCAATAACTCATCATATGATATGAATTACCTTCAGCAACTGATAATTTTAGTTTCATGGTAATTAAGTTTACATTCCTCTTCTCACATTCCATCAATATAGGTTAGCACATCAATATAATTAACCAACATCAAATCATGATAAAATTCTAAATATTTTCATAAGTCAATTAAACATTAAACATTATAAATTAATTAAGGAATGTATAAATAATATAAAAAAATCATTTCAACTTACTTCATATGTTCATATAATCCATGTATGGGGAAGCAAGTGATTAAACTGGACAAACCCTCCCAACCAACCCTATGATTCCAAACCATTGGTGGCCCTTACCACCCCAACCATCAACTAGATGGTGGTTTCAATAACTAGGGTTAGGGAAGAAGTTTTGATTAGGTTTGATTCTAAACCAATGGACATCAACATAAGGCACAATCACCATTTGAGGTGAGATGGAAATAACCACCCATCATTAATAAAAATTAGAACTGGGGATAACTAACCATGGTTTCCAAATGACATAGTAATGGATTAAAACTAATACATTTTTATACATTCTAATATGACCAACTTGGGTCCCCTCTAAGCAAGTGGCTAGCCCATTAGCCTCTCGACTACTGATTTATAATGTAGGCACACAAACATACCAGCTAATGGTTTTTTATTCAAGTCCAGTTTAGTAAAGATAACACCATAATACTATTCTTCAATTAATAATAAAAAATATAAATCATAACACATAATTTAATTATCATACTCAACCAAGTCAAGGACCCACAATAAAATCAATCAAGCATGACAATCTAGCAACTTTAACACACAACATTCCTAAGACAACAATTATGGATTCTAGAAATCAATCCAAAACATAAATTATTATAAATCATATTTGATCCAACATTGGAAACAATCAACATGAAACACTAGGTCCATACATTTTTTTTGAATCCCAATAATGACAATAAGACCCAAAATGGAAATAATTAATTCATCAAGCATTCAAACACTAAAATGAGATTTTTGAAAGCCAAGGACTAATATAGGTGATTCAAGGGATCATAATGAGGTTTCATGACCTCATATGATCTTTGAATATTAAAATTAGGTTAATATGAGTAAATAGGACTACAAGCCATTTAACTATTTTTAATTTAAAATTTGAAAAACCTTTTATATAATAATGTAATTCCATCAAGTTTTTGCCTAATTTCCCATGACACAACAATAAACATATAGATCTCGTATCAACACCCAACAAAATTTAATGATTCAATATTTGTACACAAGGGGTTCTAATCAAAGCCACATATAGGTAATTTTCACCCAAGTCAACTTATGCAAGGTTTTACTATAATCATTTAGTTAAGAGGAAAAGCCAATTGATCTTTTTTATGCCACAATGGTTCATCATTTAACAATTATATAAGGTATCTCCCATCAGACCACATACATAATTATATATTATAATCCAATAAAACTTAATCAAGGTAATATGAGTAATTAGTTGTAAGAAAGGGAAGACTAGTCAATGCTTTACATTTATTATTCCAACTAGGTCCCAAAACATTAAATAAAAATATAAGAATTCATCAAATAAAAATATACTCATATGGCCAAATTGTGCCATTATAAACTTGTATAGTTGATTTAAGAATGAAATCTCAACCAAGAATTGATTCAATATTCATATGTATCATCATATAAAATGTAGCCTTATAGTTTGAAGGGCCTCAGCTAATTATTGAGTTTAATGAATATAAATATTTTCAATGAAAATGCTTCCCATGTATAATTCCATATACCCTGAGTTGATTTTATTTAAATCTGATAATTATAACATCAAGTGAACAATCTACCTCACATATATAATAGGAAACCCAAATCATTACCCAAAAGTTTGCTTATGGGTCAAGCTAATAATAATGCATCTAGTGAGAATAGGGTACAACAACCCATCTACATGTATACATCTTAATTAAATCAAAAAATGCATCATTCTAAAATGTTGTGTTTAACATGCTATGGTTAAAGGAGTTGAATGCATCATTTAATAACAATAGGGGATAGTAAGATAGTCCATTTAAATACCATGGCATACCACATGAAGAGGAATTTAGGTGATTCCCAAACACACATAGCCCAAATAACTAGTAGTAGATTAATACGGTAGAATCATGGTATATACACTTTAAATTATATACATATCCCATTAAAATAATGTATTTCCCATACTTAGATTCAACAAAATTGACATTATATAAATTAAACTATAATTTTTGCTTCTCTTCTTATAGGGTTTATGTGTCAAAAGAATAATGGTGGCAATATATATACATATAGGTTTTAATAACCAACATTTTTATTTAAGAATATAACTAAGATATAGTTGAAGGGGAATTACTAGTCTAATGTAGCAAAAAATATACATAATAATCTCAATAGAATTGATGACCATATCTGCCATACCTCTATCTGGGTAGATCAACCCATAAACTAGTTTCAATATCTAGGTAAAATCACCCAACATCATGAGCAAAAAATCCAATATACATGTTTTTCTTCCTACATTTTATTTTTATCTTTCTCCTATATATTTCTCCTCGACCACCATTCTCCTTACTTCCACCCCATGCCTCCTACATTATTTTTCCCTCTTGATTTTTTGTATTATTTTTCTTTCTCTCCTTTTCTACATTTTTATCTCCCTTATCTCTATGTTTCCTTTTACTTACCTTCTCTTATGTATTCCTTTTTCCCATGAATTTTCCTCTTCTCCTCCCCCTTCTACCTTCCTCCATATGTCTCTTTACCTACCCCATGACTTCTCTCTTCCACCATGCAACTCCCCCATTCCTCCCTACCATTTACCTTGCTCTCCCTATGCTTTCTCATTCAATTAGAGAGATAAAGTCCCTATCCCCATTTATTCAACCCCCCTTCTCCCATGTGACCCACCCCATGTCCAAACTCTCCAAAGAATGGTCAAAGATGGCCTTTTTAAAATATGGGCCAAAGTCAATAAAATGATAAACATAATTAATAACCATTTTAAATTTTATATATATATATATATATATAATTTAAAATTCTAATTTAAATGTTAAAAATCCACAATTTATATATATATATATATATATAGAGAGAGAGAGAGAGAGAGAGAATAAGGAGTTCAAGTAGGTGGATATGACACTAGCAACATGTAGATGACACAATAACATGACAAGACATAAATCAAGGAGAAACCAAGAGAGAATATCATAAGACTACATAATGATCAATAGGATTGTCCAAAGGTAGTAACCAAGAATACCAGGGTAATTGTCAAAACTCATCTGACTACTCAAAACCATTCTGATACCCTAAAATCTGATGCTTTCATCTATATTAGATCATAATCTATACATGTAACCACAAAGTAAATTCATCAACAATATCTGATCCAAAATTGACAAAATGATAAATTAGTAATGAACTATAATCCAATATCAATTACATCAAGCAATTTGTATATCACCAATGTAGAATAATAACATGATAAACACATCATTACATTAAAATATCATAGCATTAGAATATAAAAATATAATCCATCCAAGTAAGAGGGTGCAACAATAACTATACACATGATCTATATCAACATTTAAATTTAGCACTTTATAGGGGGTGACTTGGAGAGTCAAAATTTTTGAAAACCTTTGTGGGACACTTGCCTACTAAGTGGGAATCTATTATCTTTGAAGTAATCCATTGGGAACTAAGTCATCTAGAATTCTTTGATATTTCTCCTAACAATGATTGGTAAAAAAATCCCATCTAATGTTAGAAGTAACTGAGATACCTTCCATAAAGACAAACAAAGCAAACAATTATGTCCAATTGTGCTTAGAAGAAAGATAAATGTAAGCTAATAAAACTACACACAAGCACTTGGATTAAATGAAACTAATCTAAACAAAAATACATGTGAGAAACACTTTGGGAAATCAAACCATCTAAACTACTATTTACAAGGGTGTTCATGATCATTATAGATAGTTCTTGAGATGAATCCCATTGATGGGGATGAGTAACACTTTTATTTTTGGTCTTACAAGCTCATATGCATTAGCTTATTTATAATTGACTATAGTATATGGGATATATTATATAGTGTCAAATTTTGTATGCTTCTTAGCCTTTGCTCTATCTACGTCCCATTTAAATACCAAGTATACTTAGCTAAAGTTTTTTTAATGGATCTTCTATCAAATGTTCTTTTGGTATGTGCCTAATAGAGTTTCATAGTGTGCATGACCTATGCCCTGAGTTCCTTGAGCTCCATTATCTCAGCTAACCTTATATCATGGAATCACTTTTGAATAATTATAATTGATTGGCTAGTTCTAGTGAAGGAAATTAAAAATATGTGGGTAATGCCACTTACTTTCCATAGACTAAAATGAAGGGTGAATTACCTAGCACCCTTTTCAAAATTATTCAATTTGTCTAGAGGGTTATCTTGAACTTGGTATGCCAAGATCATTGATTATCTTCCATGGTTTGCTTAATGATGTAAATCAAGTTCTTATTAGTCAATTAGGCTAAACCATTACCTTGGGGTAATAGTTTGAGGAAGTACTTAAATGGATGCTATGTCTAACCACCCTCCACTAATCTTGGTTTTGAGGAAAACCAATGCATTGTATGAGATAATAGTGGCCAAAACACCAAATATTACAACAATACTTTCATAAAAGTCCAAAATGAAAACCTCATTAGCTTCTTTAAGAAATATTTCCATCATCCACCTTATAAAATTATGGGTTTTCATGAGGATCCATTTATGTCTTTCACTTGATAGTAGATTTATCATGTCAATGAAGTCCAAGTACCATTGAGCAAAGGGCTAATTAGTTTGTATTGGGTGTAGGGGTAAGGCTATCAATTTATGATTGCTTAAAAATATGGTAGACTTCTTGTATCCTCTCACCCATGTATGTGCATCCTTTACTAGAGTTGGATAATAATATCCAACTCACATGATTTTGATGGTAGAGGTTTTAGGTGAGTAATGGCCTCCTAATGGCCCATCATGGAACTCGTAAAGGATCTTATTTGATTAATCATGTTCTATACATTACAATATAACTCCATTGATGTTTCTTCTAAAAATTTCATTACTAATAAGCACATAAGGAATGGCTTGTAATCTAAAATGTTTGTGTTTGGATTTATTCAAGCCATAAAAATTCATGTTGGTCTAAATAAAGATCCTCACATCCTAAGTCAAACTTATTAAGATGCCTTGGTCTTCTAGTTGGTTTTCACATAACACAAGAATTGTGTAGTCTTTATTTTTTACATCCTTTGGTAGTTGCTTGCAAAGTCCTTTGCCTCACACTATCTTGGTGATTTGGATGTCTATGTCATATTCCATCACCCTTATAACCCAATTGGCCCTCTTTCATCAATGTCATTATTGATTAAGAACTCTTTTATACTAATTACAAGACCATAAAATTGATCTTGTTATTAGAAATCATATGCCTAAACTTTTTTAGCACTCTTATTACCATGAGTATGTTTCTCTACAAAGTTGTAGTATATCTCATAATCCTTGAGATATTAATTAAATAAAGTAATAGGCTACTCTATTTGGTCATTTTTTTCTATGTAATAATGGTTGAGATGCCTTCAGTTTCACCAAATGCATAAAATATAAAGTCCTATCCATAATCTAAGTGGGTCAAAGTAAGAGCCTCTATGATAGTGCACTTGATGTCCTTGAAATTGCTTTAGCTTTCTTGGGTCTAATTGAATGCAACATTCTTATTGAGAATTATTTTGAAGGGTTTGACCAGAGTTACAAAACTCATCACAAACCTTCAAATGAAGTTTATTTTCCCAAAGAAGATTTAGATCCCCTTTTTATGACTTGAGAGAGGGAATAATAAAATGGCCTCAACTTTTTCAATGTCAATTATGAGTCCCTCTTTGTATATGATGTGTCTTAAGAGTTTTCCTTCATGTACTATGAATACACTCTTTTTTACATTCATAGAGATCCTGAACTCTCATTATTTCTCAAAGACTTGCTCTAAGTGACCCAAATGATTCATTGTGTGATTTGAGAAAATAGTTATATCATCAAGGTAAACCAAGATGATGTTTTTGATGAGTCCCTTTATTGTCATATACATGGCCTTATGAAAGATATCTTCCATGTTTGTCAAAATAAAGGGCATCCCTTCATATGTGAAGGTACCCCACTTAGTGGTGAGTGTCATTTTAAATTGATCACACTCCTACATTAGTACCTAGTTATAACCTGAATAATCATATAATAGTAAAAACATTTCTACACTTGTAACTATTTGTATATTATTTCTCTATTAGTGAGAGTTTTAGTGATATTTGAAGGAAGATTTGTTCATGTATATGCAGAAGTGGATCTCTCCATTATTATTGTGCACTGGGACTATATTGGTGACTCATGATGAATGTTTATTTGGAAATATTATATTGGCTTCAATTATTTTTAGAACTCCTTCCTCATTAAGGTTTCAAGATTTGGGTTAACTAGCCTATGCTTCTTCCTAACTGGCCTAAGATTATGGTCAAGCTCAATCGTATGTTCAGCTAAGCTTGGATCAAATCCTCTGAATTATTTATAGCTTCATGTGAATTTATCATCATACCTTCTACTTAGCTCAATGAAAATTGAGATTTTAGATGGGAAGAATACCTTATCAACTTTCAAGAGCTTATCATAAAATATGACCACTAGATTTAATAATTCCTCCTTCACCATCATGTTTTTCCTCTCACCCTTACACTGATCATTATAATTAAATATGATTTCTAGTGTGATTATCCCTTTAGGCAAATCATGTCCTATTTTAACCTTTTAGTACTTAGTGAATTTAAATTTTATGTTGTTAAAGAGTCAATTATAGTAAATTAGGGTATAAAGATGCAATAAACATAGCCACTGATATGTAATAGATTGATTTAATTTGACCTTTATAAAAATAGAAATAAAAACTATCAATGATAACCTAGATGAAAAATGACTGAAATGAATGATATGGAGGTTGAAACCTAAGGCAGAGGCTAGTTTGAGAGTCATAAAAAAGGATCCAAGTGTTAAAACCTATTTTAGATAATAGTGCCCTAATTGAATAGTAGTACCATGTGGCACTAGTGTCCCTATTTTGGTAGTAGTTTTCTTTGTATAATACTATTTTAAGCTTTTAGATACACTTATGTCTTGGTTTGTCAAGGATATTCCTACATACATTAGCTTTAGAATCCTATAGATGACCTATTTTGATTAGTTTTATGAGTGAATCCCAATCCTCCATGTTGTTAGGGCATTTGGTTGATACAAGGACTAAAGTTTCTTATTAGTGAGTGTCATTTTAAATTGATCACACTCCTACATTAGTACCTAGTTATAACCTGAATAATCATATAATAGTAAAAACATTTCTACACTTGTAACTATTTGTATATTATTTCTCTATTAGTGAGAGTTTTAGTGATATTTGAAGGAGGATTTGTTCATGTATATGCATAAGTGGATCTCTCCATTATTATTGTGCACTGGGACTATATTGGTTACTCATGATATATGTTTATTTGGAAATATTATATTGGCTTCAATTATTTTTAGAACTCCTTCTTCATTAAGGTTTCAAGATTTGGGTTAACTAGCCTATCCTTCTTCCTAACTGGCCTAAGATTATGGTCAAGCTCAATCGTATGTTTGGCTAAGCTTGGATCAAATCCTCTAAATTATTTATAGCTTCATGTGAATTTATCATCATACCTTCTACTTAGCTCAATGAAAATTGAGATTTTAGATGGGAAGAATACCTTATCAACTTTCAAGAGCTTATCATAAAATATGACCACTAGATTTAATAATTCCTCCTTCACCATCATGTTTCCCCTCTCACCCTTGCACTGATCATTATAATTAAATATGATTTCTAGTGTGATTATCCCTTTAGGCAACTCATGTCCTATTTTAACCTTTTAGTACTTAGTGAATTTAAATTTTATGTTGTTAAAGAGTCAATTATAGTAAATTAGGGTATAAAGATGCAATAACATAGCCACTGATATGTAATAGATTGATTTAATTTGACCTTTATAAAAATAGAAATAAAAAATATCAATGATAACCTAGATGAAAAATGAATGAAATGAATGATATGGAGGTTGAAACCTAAGGCAGAGGCTAGTTTGAGAGTCATAAAAAAGGATCCAAGTGTTAAAACCTATTTTAGATAATAGTGCCCTAATTGAATAGTAGTACCATGTGGCACTAGTGTCCCTATTTTGGTAGTAGTTTTCTTTGTATAATACTATTTTAAGCTTTTAGATACACTTATGTCTTGGTTTTTCAAGGATATTCCTACATACATTAGCTTTAGAATCCTATAGATGACCTATTTTGATTAGTTTTATGAGTGAATCCCAATCCTCCATGTTTTTAGGGCATTTGGTTGATACAAGGACTAAAGTTTCTTATTAGTGAGTGTCATTTTAAATTGATCACACTCCTACATTAGTACCTAGTTATAACCTAAATAATCATATAATAGTAAAAACATTTCTACACTTGTAACTATTTGTATATTATTTCTCTATTAGTGAGAGTTTTAGTGATATTTGAAGGAGGATTTGTTCATGTATATGCATAAGTGGATCTCTCCATTATTATTGTGCATTGGGACTATATTGGTTACTCATGATGAATGTTTATTTGGAAATATTATATTGGCTTCAATTATTTTTATAACTCCTTCTTCATTAAGGTTTCAAGATTTGGGCTAACTAGCCTATGCTTCTTCCTAACTGGCCTAAGATTATGGTCAAGCTCAATCGTATGTTTAGCTAAGCTTGGATCAAATCCTCTAAATTATTTATAGCTTCATGTGAATTTATCATCATACCTTCTACTTAGCTCAATGAAAATTGAGATTTTAGATGGGAAGAATACCTTATCAACTTTCAAGAGCTTATCATAAAATATGACCACTAGATTTAATAATTCCTCCTTCACCATCATGTTTCTCCTCTCACCCTTGCACTGATCATTATAATTAAATATGATTTCTAGTGTGATTATCCCTTTAGGCAAATCATGTCCTATTTTAACCTTTTAGTACTTAGTGAATTTAAATTTTATGTTGTTAAAGAGTCAATTATAGTAAATTAGGGTATAAAGATGCAATAAACATAGCCACTGATATGTAATAGATTGATTTAATTTGACCTTTATAAAAATAGAAATAAAAACTATCAATGATAACCTAGATGAAAAATGACTGAAATGAATGATATGGAGGTTGAAACCTAAGGCAGAGGCTAGTTTGAGATTCATAAAAAAGGATCCAAATGTTAAAACCTATTTTAGATAATAGTGCCCTAATTGAATAGTAGTACCATGTGGCACTAGTGTCCCTATTTTGGTAGTAGTTTTCTTTGTATAATACTATTTTAAGCTTTTAGATACACTTATGTCTTGGTTTGTCAAGGATATTCCTACATACATTAGTTTTAGAATCTTATAAATGGCCTATTTTGATTAGTTTTATGAGTGAATCCCAATCCTCCATGTTGTTAGGGCATTTGGTTGATACAAGGACTAAAGTTTGTTATTAGTGGGGTAGGATGGACATCCTCAACACCACACTATGATAAGATTTAACTGCATACCAATAATTTGAAGAGGGATCAATTTTGATGTATTTTTATCCAACTAAGTGATGGTGAAAGTGAAAATGAAGTTAGTATGATTGTATAATTGAGTGATTTGAATATGCTTGAGAATGGAAATCTAAATAATCTAAGCTTAGGAATTCTAGAGATGGTTTCATGTAAAATAAAGTCAAAATAAGAATTTATAACCTTAATTTTGCATAACTTGCTCTATGTTTGTATGTGTAATTTGCATCTCATTTTCATATAATGGTTGGAGGGATAAAATTCATTTCTATATAATATTTTGGTGTTTTTGTGGGTATTAAAAGAGGTTTAGGCTGACCCTAGGTGGTCTAATATTTGAAAAGATATATGTTTATGTAAAGAAGATGGAAAGGCTAATAACACCAAAATTGGGACACCAACACCATGTGGCACCACTATCCCTATTATGGCGTTAGTGTCCAGGTAGTAAAACCTAATGCACAAAGGGCCAAAATGTAAGAATGAGGGTCTCAAACTACTTTAGGTATGTCTAGGGATTACTATGTCAAAAACTAATGTTGGATAATTGTGAAAATAAGTTCTATGATAGGACTAGGGATAAGCTAGGTTTAGGTGGTCTCAAGTAGGATTCTTAGCACTCAAGTGTCATTTTTAAGTGATTAAATTTTCACCCCCCCCCATTTATTATTTAAATGTATTAAAGTAAAATGACTAGGATAAATTAAAAAAATATATAACTAGACTTACCTAAGAGGTGAATCTTATGAATCTAGATCTGTGTTTATGAAACATGTTATGTTACATGTCTTATAATTGAAATATTCATAGTCAATCCTTACTTAAGAGATATAAAAATAAAAGACAAAATTGAGTAAAGAAGTAAAATAGAGTAACAATATAAATCTAATTCAAAGGGTAAGAGAGAGGAAAGGAATGAAAATATCTCTCTAGGTACGTGAACTAATGCATAAATCTAGTTAAAACCTATGTGTGTATGTATATAGTGATCAATAGGTGACTAGCTTGGATGAAGATGATGTTTTTCTCAATCCCCATGTGTGGGTGGCTTGAAAACTGAATTTGGTTTTGATTCCATCATTACCCACCCCTACTTGGTAGATCATGACCTATGAATATCTTGAATTGGACTAATGGTGTTTTCAATCCTCTCATGTAGGTGGCTCAAGAACTCAAGTAGACTATGATTCCATCATTGCCTATCCATGTGTATTAGATGCATCTAAAACTAAAACTACGTAATTTAAATTAAAATGTCTAATTGGAGATGTCTAACTAGAGATGTCAACTCTACATCCACTCAAGTATATTAGGTGGATCTATGCCACTCAGGAATGCCAACCATTATAGATATAATAAGCCATGAATCTAGTGTGTAACATAGAACATGGTATCTAATGTATAGATTGTTGATAATGACATGTATTTTTTCATTCCATCTAACCAATTGGTGTATAAGTGAGAATATGGAAATAATGTGCCCACACATGCACCCAAATTTGATATTTGAGCATATGGATTATGGACTCAGTTGTAATAATCTATATCTAATTATATAAACTAAAAATTGGAATAATCATGTCATGAATGATGCCCCTAATCTAATTAAACTGGTATGAATCTGAGCTAAACTAAGCAAAACTAGTAAATCTATAATGGAACCTATGCAAACATGGATTGTACTTATTATGATATGTGGCCAATCTATAATTTTTTAAAATTAAGGATACTAAATAGTAGTGTCATATCTTGGATAGTAGTTTCATGTGGTGATAGTGTCCCAATTTGGGTGCTAATGTTTGATCATTTTAATCTATATGAAAATGTAACTAATTATTATGTCACTATTTCCCACTATGTTTACATGTGACTAATTTATTTAATCTAAGCCTATTTGTTGAAAATTATACTATGAGTGCATTTTGATAACCTAATTGTTATGGCAAACCCCTATGAATTCCCCATCTTTTGTGGGGATTTGTTAAACCTATGCAATAACTGTCATAAAAATAAAAATCTTTGCAAAATGTGTGTTAGCTAAAGCATATATTTATATCTATGCAATAATCTAATATAATGTGCATATATACCATTAGTATGTGAGATAATTTGATCATAAGTTGTAATGTGTGATTTATGTTATGTCTAGCATTCATAAGAATATATATATATATATATATATATATATATATATATATATATATAACAATGTATATGAATAAAAATTTGAGTTATAACTAAGTATCTACCTAGGGGGATGGGGCATGATGTCCACCATGGCACCCAAGTGGAAATGGGAGATGCATGAGGTCCTTCATGTCATCTAAACCTGGAGTATGTAACAATCAAGAAACAAGTGTCATTTCCATGACACATACATATGACACACATGAGGCACACAAAGTAGGCCAACTAGCCACATAACAAAGGACATGGTTACATGTCACTGAATCTGAGAAAGCAAGTCATATAACCACATGTTTAAATGTAAAAATACATAAATATCAAGAAATTTGCCTTAGATCCACATGTAAGGACATTTCCAAATGTTCACATACATAATCAAGAAGGCACACACAAGGACATAGGCACATGTCCAAAGAATACATATTGTGAAAAGAAGTGGTGTAGAGCCATAGAGAAATGGCATATTCAAATGCCATCAAATATAAAAAGAATAGAGACATAATCAAATATAAACTAGTAAATATATAAATGAAATTATGCATCAACATGTAATATAAAGCTATGTAATAGCTAAGATGTATATATGTTGAGTCTAAAGAAGTAGTAGCTGATAAAAAATATGAGTAATTAAAGCATGATCAATATCAAGATATAACAATGCTAAATCAGTGATTTAGAGTTTATAAATATGTAACCTGATAATCTAAACTATGTATAATGTGCCCTGAAATGGTTGAATGTGTCAAATAAAGAACCCATGTATCATTATATGTACCCCCAATGGATATATAGTAGAAAATATGGATCGATGTAATGGACTTAAATCTTGTAGCAATATAAAAATACTCAATAAGAATAAGTGAATCATATATGTATGATAAAACCAACTATACTAAGATAGATATCATATGTAGTGTTTGGAAAATATAAGATATGTAAACATGACAATGCATATAATCTAAATTTTATGTTTTTTGCATAAATATTTGAATGTTTTTTGTGTTTTTTAAATATTTTATTTATATTGTATTTTTTGGATATGAGTTATGTAAATTCAACATAAAAATTAAATTATATATGAGTAATAAATAATGAAAGTATTTACACAAAGGGAGTAACAATACTAGCCAATGGGTCTCTTAGGAGACTCACTATCAATGTCGCCTATGTCAAATAAATTAACAGTGATCATGTGTGTTATATGAAAAGTTAATTGTGGTCTCAAAACCTATTTTACTAAGAGATATGTTGTTGGAATTACCTATAAAGTGGTGATAAGAATATGTGAAAGTGAATGTGGTGTCTTGTGAACTATATGGCTCTTAGTGACCCATTTGGTATAAGATGTTCTAGCTATCATAGGTGCCTTATGATAAGAACTTTAAGAACTCAATAATACTAACCTTAGAATAAAATAAGTAGGGGAGTTATAAAATATACAACATATCTCTAATTCAGGGCTCTCTCTAATAATGATATTTATGGGAGAGTATTCATAAATGGAAACATTGTAGGAGTAGACCTCTCTTGAACTAGTGGATCCATTGAACTCTATTGTATACTGATAGGAAATATGGTCAGAGTTATAATTGGTAACTAAGATATGATTGGTAACTATGATATAACTACCTATGGGATAGGTAGAGATACTCATATGAAAGAACCTCAACTTTTATCACTTGATTTGTATGTATATATTTAAGGCATATATGTATGGTGGATGGGATGGATCCTAAATATTATATTCATGACTTACCTAATAACATGTAAAATATGCCTATAATAGGTTCTACTAAGAATCTAGTGACCACATGTGCTAGTCCAACCTTAGTGGAAGTATAATCTCCTTGATGGGGATCTAAACATGGCCATTAAAACCATGAATAATTATGTATGTAGGAGATATATCCTTCTCTGAATAACCCAAAATTTGTATAAGTGTGATATTTCACATTTTAATACTTGAGCCATTATCAACTATAACACTCTGAATAGAATGATAATCTATGTAAGCTCATACAAAGAGTGCATATAAATTTGAATCATCATCGGCAATATTCTACTCTAATCAAGTGATGAGTGGTCTAGTTAGTATTGTATTATGATACACACTAATAATATTGTGTATGGGGTGTGCATCCTCTATAGTAGTGTGATATGATGTTCATGGTGGATGCCTGATATGTGTAGTGAACACCTAAAGTGCCCCTACCTCATTTGATGTATGATTTTGAAATATATATGAGAATATTTTCAATTCCTTATCTTCCATTTGTTAAACTTTGGGTGCCTCTATGAGTGTGGGCACATCAATTATTTTTTCACATTTGGATGAATTTATTTTTCTCTTTCTAATTTTTTTTTTTTTTATATATATTTTTTATTTTTGGCATCTCAATTATAAAAGGATTCAAGATGCATGATGCTTACCACTATTGATATTTCAGGTATGCATTCTAGAGATGTCTTCAATAACTTCATTTATTTCTATGTTGGCCTCTTCCAAGTTTACCAAGATATTGTCATAGCCCATATGATAGAGGGTGTTGTTAGACAGGGTGAAGCAAAAAGTATGTTAGATGAAGGATGTATGTTGAGTGCATGAAGGATTTGAATAGATGGAATTTTAGTGGGGATAAGTATATGGGTCATGATGTAAAGGGAGAATGGGACCAAAAATATCATGTTCAGCGATACTGAGAGTAACTACAAGTTAGATGAATTGAGAATTCAATTCTTATTCAATGATATCTTCAATTTGTGATGCAGATCCATCTTGCAACTATGCTAATGCAGATGATATATTAATTTTTTCGCCTATCGATGTCATAGAAAGTTTTTCACCAAAGGATTATTCTTTATTGTTTTTATTGCAATTAAGATTTGGATTGTCCAATAGTGCCTCAAAGAGGTTTTCACTAAGGGACTCATATTTTTGATTTTATATATTTTGATTTAGATTTTGACTACAATTTATATTTTGATCATCTGATAGTGCCTCAAAAATGTTTTCACTATGGGGTGTGGATTTTAGATTTGGACTTTAGGATTTTTTTTGATTGAGGTATACTTGTTGTTCTTCAGAATATTCAAATGTTTCTTGATGCTCTTTTGGCAGGAGACCAGCTAGGAAGTCTGCTATTATTTTATCATCATAGAATAAAGTTAACTATAAGTAATATCATTGTTACCAATCAAAAGGTGCAGGATACTAGATTTCAAGATGGAAGGTAAGAATGGTGAGGTTGATGAAAGGAGTGATGGCAGCACAGTCTTTGGAGAAACTATGAATGAATCTTATTTCAATTATGCATGAAGTTACCTTTTAAACCACAAAATCATCACTAACATCTTTACATTAACTTTAAAATGATTTGTATCTAATTGTATAGTGTATAGCATTTACTTAAAAATGGATGGGTTTTATAATTCCTTACTTATGGATTATTTTTTATATAAGTACCTTTATCACTTGGGGTGCATATTATGGGATGATGGGAGATTCAATAGGTGATAAGGTTTTGGGTGTTTGGACAATGGGTAAAAGGCTATGTTGGCTGAAGGAGGTTTTATCCAAGATAGGATCTTGGTTAGAAATGGGGTCTTTGTCAAAAATGGGATCTTGATCAAAGATAGGTTTTTGGTCGAAGATAGGCTCTTCAATAAATATGGGCTCTTCATCAAAAATGGATGGTAAACCATGGTTGTCAAATTTAGGTTGATCGACTATGGATTGGTTAAAAATAAATGCATGACTGACATATGAGTGGATAATTTTATGCATGAGACATTGCTGCATAGTGTTATTACCATTCTTTGCATTGGATTTCCAACAAATTTTGGAGTATTTTGAGAAACATGGTTTTTAATATAGCATAAACATAGTACCACCAATGTTATTGAATAATCATGATGAATGTTGATTTTTTAAGCATGTTTAAACAAAATAAAAGAATAAATTATGTTATTACAAAGTACATCATGATATATTTATAACCATGCTATAAATGCATTGCACAAAATAATCTTTTTAACACACTAAAAATAATAAGTCAAAAGAAGTTTAATCAATGAAACAAAAAGAGTAATCTATGTGACTTAAAACACAAAAGAATAATTAATGATTGAAACAAATAAAAATTAAATGATTATGCTAAGTGATTCATGCAATAAAATATATTCTAAATGATTGAAATAAAATGATAAAGTTTCATTGACATGACATACACATAAAGAAACAAAGAGTAATATAAGATTTTAGAATACATGTGATAAAAGACAAAAGAGTAACCATTTGAAATGGCTAGAGATAAAAATGAAGTAAAAGAACCAACTTAATAGATAAATATAAATAAAAAAAGATAAAAAAATACCAATTAAATGGCTAGGGATAAAAAAGTAAACAAGATAACAAATAAAACAATCACATACATAAAATGGAAAAGTATAGAAAATGACTTTAAACAAGGTCAAGACTAAACAAAGATGAAGTAATTATAGCCAAGAGCAAGGCTAAGAACTAAGCAAGTGAGGTACAAACCTAAGGAAAATCCAATCTAATACTAGGGGAAATGAATGATAGGGAAGGTGATGACCGAGCTGACCCTAGAGACCCCATGTCTCTAAGCACTACCTACATAATCCACCTAGACAATATCTATGGGTAAATATTAGGCCAAATGTAGTTTTCCCAATATGGGAAGTTATGAGAAAGTGGATGATTGATGAAGCTACATGAAGTGTTTATGATGAAAAGGATGCATTAGTGACCCACCCAAGAATATGTGAATGACATGAAAGGTATCCATTTTAAATTTGATGGTTTGGAATACATGAATTTCCTTTGGTTTTTTATGATGTTTTATTTTTTTTTGGTATTTTTATTGTTTTTCTTTATTTTTTATTTGGATTTTTGCATGTAATAATTTTTTTGTATTTTTAATTGTATGCTAAAATAAGGTGCAAGACATTTTATATAATCATGAATAAGAATATAGGTTTAAAAAATCAATATCAACCTCAAACTCTAGCATGTTATAGGATAAAAAGACTAACAGTGGACAAAGTGACACACTTGGAAATATACAATCGACGAATAAAATATTATGCCCCTAAGTAATAGGTGTAGTTATAGACAATGGTTTACACATGGTGCTAGAAAACTAGTTTTCACCATGGTACTTATCTAAAGTGCTAGTAAATTGGTTTTCACATTTAGACAATCTATGTACACATGTTTTTATTTTTTTGTGAATTTTTTTGCTTTTCTATTTTTATTTTTTAATATATATATATATGACCTTGGATATACCAATAAAAACATATAGAACCAAATTTTAAGCATATATTTTTTTAAGGTGCATGTTGTTCATAGGTTCATCAAGCTCCTCTCCATCTTCTGTGTCCTATTTTTAAGATCCCAATCCATATTTGACAATAATAATGTGTGTACCTAACCAATTAGGCTCAAATTTTCCATTCTCTCTTTTAGCATTATTTTTTTGTTGAGTTTCCTTAAAAACAAGATTTTTGATTTCAAAATACCTAGATTTAATTCCTTTGTTATAGCTACAATGAAGGTGATTATGGTAAACTTATAGGTGGTTTAAATCATTGAGTCATTTCTCATCCAAGAGGTCAATCAAGTTCATTTATATGTGATGTTCGATATGATTCCTCATTTATGATTTGTTGTAAAGATATTCACAAAGATGGAATCTCAACCTTAATAGGTAAAATAGACTCACTACCATAAGCAAAGGAATAAGGGGTTTCCCCCATGGGTGTGTGGATAATAGTGTGATATGACCAAAGGGAAATATATAATTGGGTATGCCAGTCACAATGAAGTTCATTGATAGTTCTCTTGAGAATGCATAGAATTTTTTTATTTGTTACCTCAGCTTGGTCATTGCCTTGTAGGTAATAAGGAGTGGACCATCTATGATTGATATGGTAGGTATGGAAAAGAGTTTTAACATCTTTATTTTTGAAGTATTTTCCATTGTCAAAAATGAGAGTGAAGGGAATACCAAAACGAGAGTGAAGGGAATACCAAAATGATAGATAATGTAGTTAAGGATAAACTTAGAAATTTGCTTTATAGTTACATAAGTGGCATTACTTCTACCCACTTGGTAAAATACTCAGTGGTAGTTATATTGTGCTTATGCCCATAAAACAAACTATGATTTATTTTCCCAATGAGGTTTAACCCCCATATGTATAATAGCCAAGGTGTTGTGATGGTTGTAAGGTTTGTAAAGGACTACGAATAATATCTCCATGCTTTTGATAAGGTATACACTTTTTGACATAGGTGCATGAATCAGATTCTATTATGGTCCAATAATAACCAACTCAAAGAAGATATTTTTCAAGGACCATGCCACTTGAATGTGCTTTAAAAATTCCCTCATGAACTTCTCAAATAGATGAATCAGATTGTTTAGAATTTAAACACATAGAAGGGTTCCATCATAGCCACAATGATATAGGGTATTACCAAGGTTTGTATAATAGGATGTTCTTTGTATAAAAGATTTATGTTGGTTGGAGGATAGATTAGATGGAATTATATGGTTATGAAGGTATGTATAGATATTAGAGTACCATGGAGAAGTGGGACCAACCACCTCACAAACCATTTCTAATTTCAATGTATCATAAGTAGGCATTCTTAAGTACTCAACCAAAAAATTATTATGCTTTGTCCTTAAGTCAAGTAAGTATCCTATTGTTTATGTAGCATTTACTTCCTAATTGTTGATTTGAGGCACTTGTTTAAATTGGATGTATGCAAAAAAAAATCAACCTATCCACCATTTATTTTTAAGGTATTAGCTTATCATCATCTTCTTGGAATTCATTAGTTACCTAATTGATGATGATCTTAGAGTCACCAAAAACAAGGAGATATTGGATTCCCTACTAAAATGTCATATTGAGGCCTATTATGAGACTTTCATATTTTGCTATGTTATTTTTACATAAGAATTCAATATAGAATGTCTTAGGAATATTAACCCCATCAAGTGCTACCAACAAGATTCCTGATCTAAGCCATTATTTGTAAAATAGACATCAAAGAAAAGTTTCCAAAGTAGAGTTTCATCTATAAACATAATTTCATCATTTGAGAATTTTGTAATGAGAGGTGCCTTACCATGGAGTGGTGCTTCTGCTAATACATCTACTAAAACTTGATCTTTGATTGCCTTTTGATTAACATAGTCTAAATCAAAATCAATAAGTAACATAACCCACTTATCCATCCTTATTATTAGATTTGTTTTGGATAGGATATATTTAAGAGGGTCAATTTTAGAGATGATTTTTATTTGATTGTTAAGAATGTAATGCTATATTTTTTGGGAAGTAAAAATAACTATAAGATAATATTTTTCTATTTGAGAGTAATTTAATTCATAAGATATCAATGTTATACTCAATTAGTATATCATTCTTTATTTTCCATTAACATCAAGTTATGCTAGCAATGCTCCAAGGTCATATTGAGTAGCAGAGATATACAACAACAAAAAGGTTTACATGCAACTAGTGACATGAATACTGGTGGATTGGAAACATATTTTTTGATATTATCAAATACCTTTTTGCAATATTCTATCTAGGTAAAATCTATATCCTTTTTCAACAAAAATGTGAATGGGTGATAGATATTTTTAAGCTAAGAAATAAATATTTTGATGGCTTGTATGTTTCCTTGTAAGCTTTTGAGATATTTAATATTTTTAGGTGGTGGCAATTCTATGATAGTTGAAATTTTTTAAGGATCAACTTCAATGCCATGCTATAAAACAATAAATCCTAAAAAAATTCTTGATGTAACATCAAACACACATTTTTAGGATTTAACCTCTTTTTATATTCTCATATTTGCTCAAAGATATGGTGAAGCACCTAAGGATGATCTGATCTAGATTTAGATTTAGCCAAAATTTCATCCACATAATCCTCCATAATATCATTAAGCATGTCATGAAATTTAATGGTCATTTCCCATTGATATGTTTCTCCAACATTTTTTAACCCAATTGGCATTCCCTGATAGCATAATGTCCCCTATGGAGTTGTAAAGGATATTTTATGTTAATCTTCTTCAATAATTTGGATCTAATTATAGCCTAAAAATCCATCCATTAAAGATAGCATTTCATGGCCTACATTGGAATCAATGATCATATCTATGTTAAGTAATGGAAAGTCATATTTTGGGCATGATTTATATGATGGAATTCCATGAGTACTCTAACCTCCTCAAGTTTCTTAGACACTAAATATTTGATATCTAATCTAAATAGTTTATGGGGTGTATAAAACCTATAGCCAGCTATCTCTTTAGTTCTTATTTTACTAGCAATCTTATTTTGGGATGCATTTTTTTGAGTTTTACTTTACTATCTTTTTATCTAGATGCACCATAAGATGGTGAACTATGAACTATGGATCTAACCCTAGAATATCCACATAAGATAATGCAAATACATCAAAAAAATCATGAAGCAATAGTGTAAATATATCTCTTTCTTCTAGACTGAGTGATATAACAAGCTTTAAAATCTTTGGATCAACTTTAATGTCGATGTTTATAGGAATGGTATCTTCAATAAGTAGACTTGATTCATTTTTATAAGTTGAGGTTGGTGTAGGAAGATGAAAATCTTCTTCAACCTCTTCTTTTTTTTATTTTGATGTAGAAATGATAGAGTGACATAGTTTTTATTCCCCAAAATATGTAGAATATGTTAGTTGTATTAGAAAACCTTTCTTATGATCACCTACAAGAATTTGATCTCTGATCCTTAAGAATTTAGATATAGCTTAATCATTTTGAAAATAATTGAGTTATGGTGTATAGTGTTGGTCCCATTGTATTAGATAAGGATATGCAAGGTCAAGTGTTAGAATGGAATTTTCATGGAAAAGATTGGTAAAGGCTAGATCTTCAAAGTGACTAATGATGAAACATGTCTCACTATCTGATGAATCATCTTCTAAATCACTAGAGGAGTCACTTAAGGAAATTTTTAGAGGCACATTATGTGGGTTAAGTCTTAGACTATTCTTATTTTTATTGGCTTTTAGTGTTACTAGTTTAATAGCACCTTGTTCATAGAGACCAAGGCCTTTGCCCTTGTAATTCATTATTTTGCACATGATGGATTTTACAATGGGGTATCTATTAGCAGAAAAGCAAGTAGATAAATCATTAGAGTAAAACTAGGAGGAATTTGAATCATTAATATATTCATTATAAAGGATCCATCCCTCATGAAATTGTGTCTAGCCAAGCCTTTTAACCATTATTTTATCCTTTATATGGTTTGGCTTGCCATATTCATTAGGATTGGCATGTATTGTGCTTGTATAAAAATATCTAATAATGTACTCGTTCATGCCTTGATCAATGATTTTAAAATGGGAATAAGTATAAGATGATGGTTTGTTAGATGATGGATTGGATGTTTTCTCAATAGATGGATTATTGGAAACTTACTCAATGGATGGACTATTGGAATCTTCCTCAATGGGTGGTGAATTGGTTAATGTTTTTTCAATAGATATGGATGGATTTGGATTATTAATCTAACTACCAAGAAGAGGTGTTTGAAATAAACTCTCAAGATTGACATAGTTTTAAAATAAAGGGTAATCCTCAGTAGGGGTAAAATTATCTTCTATGATTGGTAGATATTTGGATTTTTGATATTTACCTTCCAAAAGTTTACAATATTGTAAGGGATAAGGATCCCCTTGAATAGTTAATTCCATTCCTACATGGAAAAATTTCAAGCACTGATGGAGGGTAAATGGTATGGTATTCATGAAATGAATCCATGGGCATCCAAAAAGTATATTATATGATAAATCATGATCAAGAACATGAATAAGTGTTTATTTAATGATAGACCCTACCATAAAAGGAAGATGGATTGTGTCGATAGACTAACACTCATTAATATAATATGCATTTATTGTTATCATATTTGCCTCTAGTGTTGTACTAGATATCCAAGATGTTTTATGAGTCTTAATGTTGATAGATTAAGGGCCAAACCATTATCTATAATAACCATTTTTACCTTATGCCTAGAAATAGTAACCTCTATATACAATAGGAGGTTATGCTCTAAACCTAAAGGAGAAACATCAAAGTGATCAAATGTTACTTAGTTATTTATTGACAAATAACCTATTAATGCTTAAAATTTTGTGGGATCAATGTTTTGAGTAACATTAGACTCCTAAAGGACTTTATACAAAATATATTTATACATAGGGGAAGTCTTGAGAAGGTTTAGAATGGATATATTGGTTGGTGTTTTCTCAAGATGATCTATAATGTTGTACTTACATTGAACATTAGATGGAAAGGCACTTGGTAAGGTGAGCTTTGTGCATCTTGTATTAACAACACATTAATATTTTGGAAAAGTGATAATGTTAACATTTTTATGTTCCACATCAGTTATATTGATTATGGAATCAAATAGATGACTAGCTTAGTTGACATTGCTTGATTATAGTTGGTCTTGTTTTTGTTTACCATTAATTTTCTCATGATTAGGGAATAGGTCTTGGTATATCCCTAATTTCTAGTTGTTAGATTATTTTAATGATGAGTTTTATATGGATTTGTCACCCTTATCAATAAGATCTTGAACATAATGTTTTAAGCACATGCATTGGTTTGTTGAATGACCTCTTATCCAATGGTGTTCACGGTATTTATCTTATTTGTACCAATCAGGTTTTGGAACATTTTCTTCAAAATAATTTGTGTTTGGCCACACAATAATGTTTACATGGGATAAATTTTAGAAAACATTTTTGTAAGTGTCACCAAATTAAGTAAATTTATGTTTTGGTCTTCCTTATTTTGGTTGCCTACCAGGTATTGTGATGTTGTGAGTTGATTAGTTATATATTTGGGTTTGTGGTTTTTGAATCTATTTCACATCTATTACACCATCCCCAAAAATATTTTTATTTTTGAAAATAATTTGGGTTTATATATTGGTTTGGATGAATTATTATTGTCTAGTTTGAAGATTTTAATTATACCCCTATTGATCAAAGTTCTTTCCACCTGAATCCCTTTTGTGATAATCTCATCAAAATATCATGGGAAAAGAAGTAGTAAGTGATGTCCAAAATCTAAGTTTAAGTATTTCATAAAAATTTCCACCAACTTTATTTCTAGAAATGACCATGAAAAGCAACTTGTCATTTCCCTCCATCTTTGAAGGAAAGAGGCAAAAAAAATTCCATTTCATTATTTGGTATTATGCAAGTCTAGGGTGGTCAAGTCTTTATTAATATTTTAAGAGAAGTGATGGTTAAAATTTTCAAATAGGTCTTAAAAAGTGAAGATAGTTACTTTTGAGAGTCTTAAGAACCATTCAAGGGTATAGCCTGTAAAGCTTCATGGAAATAGATGCAACGTAAATTTGTTGTTATAAGCAATGTTTGCACATGCATGATAAAACTCATTAAATATTCCTTGGGATATCCTTTGCCTATGTACTTATAAAATTTGGGGAGCTCAAAATATTTGTGAAATGGTGTAGTCATTTTGATCACATCACAGGAATATGAAAAAATCTCTTCAAACTTAAATTGCTTTTGTCAATTATAGGAGCCATTTTGAAATCCTTGGACTCTATCCTTTATATATTGAAATTATTTCATGAGAAAGGAGATAGTTGGTCTATTTGACTATCAACACTATAAATTTGATTTATAAATCAATTTTTTTGTTGGGGTATGCTTGAAAAATTGTTTGGAATCTAATTGTTATAGTTAAGGTTTTGAAGTTAGGAAAAAGTATTAGGGTTATTCAAGGTTTTGATTAGTACTAAAATTCATTTGATTTGAATTTGGGTTAAAACCAAAATTATTTTGGGTTGGGTTTGGATTTTGGTTAGAACTAAGATTAGGATTTTTTGTAAAATTGAGCTTTTTTGGTTTAGATTTGTGTTAAAGTTTGGGTTGTTTGATGTGTTAGCATAAAATTTCATGGGATTGGAACTGGTATTTTTATCAAAGCTTGTTTGGCTAAACACATTTGGATTATTTTATTGAGGAATGTTAGGATTTGAACTAAATTATTTGAAACCTAAGTTTGGGTTATTTGTGTTGGGATTATTAAGGTTAAGATTAGCATTGGATTGCATTTGGTTTTGGCTTAAATTAGCATTGGGATTTGGGGTGGATTTAAATGAAAGAACTAGATTAGAACTATATTGGTTTTGAGTTAGATTGGGATTTGGAGGAACTGGTCCTAATAAAAATTAATTTGATACATTTGGATTTATACTCAGATTGTTGAATGTGTGTGAAGCAACATTCAAACTAGGATTCGGTACTTGATTGGGAAAACTAGAATATGTATTCAAATTTTGGTGAGGATTGGATAAGAAGGGTAAGTTTTGAAAACTCTGATTTGGATTGATTGGTGAGTTTGAATAAAGATTCTCACTTGGATTGATTTTATCATAACCTTGTAAATTTGGATGCATACCCAAATTTGGCATAATCAAATTTTGATTGTTTGGACTCGAATTAGATGGGAGACCCATGTTTAATTTGGGATGATTTAGATGTATGATGGGCAAACTTGAAGTAGGATTCAGGTTTTGGTTAGTGGGTTCTAATATTGATGAGTTTAAAGTCATATTTAAACTTAGGTTATTAAGATAGTGTTGTAAACTTGTATTTACATTAATGGTAGGATAGCCAAAGGGATTATTTGATTGGTGAGATTGAAATTTTAGAATCTCTTGGCGTCCTTGATTTTCATATATTTTTTTAGGAAAATCATGGCTATCTTGGGATGGCCCTTCACATGAAATTATTTTCCCTTTATCTTGAGAGACTTGGGGATGAGATTGTGAAGAAGGAATGAGAGAATTACTGCCCTTAAAATATCCTTGTGGCTTTTTTTAATTAACATTGGAATAAGAAAACACTTTTATTGTAATGAGATATTGCAATTTATGTACATCAAAATTAGATGCTAACTTAGCACCAAATCCCAAGACTCGAAGCAATACTTAATTTTTATTGGACATGATATATTCATCAAAGAAATGTGGAGGTTGGGTAGCTTTGGTGATTCCTTCATCTTGATAATCCCCTCCCTCCTCTTCTTCATGTTTAGTTATTTCATGTATTTTGACATGATGCTCTTGACTAAGAAACTAAAAGGGGTCATTATCAAAAGGATTTTCTCTTACTAGAGGAAGATTCAACATAGCCATTTGATGTGTAATAGGAATGGTTTGGAAAGAAAAAATAAAATACTTGAATAAAAAGGATGATCTAAACTAATAATATGAACCAAAGATTTGACTAACAAACTTAAATTTTTGAACCAATTATTTTAAGGATGTGACTTTAAAAGAATTAGTTTTCAAATATGGATATTTTAGCACGTGGTAATCACAAAGAAACAAAAAATAATTTTAATCTAAATAAACAAGCAATTTTACATAAAGGGTGAAAACTAGGATGAAAGGTCATGAACAACTTTTGGGCTTTATGTTATCACTCACTCTTCCAAGATCTCAACTATGGCCTAATATTTTGAAGCACTAACCATGGAGGACTATGTCATTCCCATGGCCCATTTAGTCATGTTTTGAGGGTGTGTGGAAAGTTACTTCTTAGTGCTAATAACTAATCGATGCACCAAAGTTGAATGACAAAAAGGTTATCCTAGGCTTAAGGTTTATACAAGCTTATCTAGGGGGGAAAACCATGAAATAAATTGATAAATAGGATGCACAATATTGGGTATTATCTAAAAGTTCCCAACATATTTTTAGGGGTCTCAGTGTGTTCATAATTAGTAATATCAAATTTTGAGTTAGATATTGAAACCCTAGGTATTAGAGCATGAAATCTCCTCACATCATGGTGTACTTAAAATTCACAAACACTTAATCAATTGAAATAGTTGGGTCTCAATTTAAATACCCCACTAGTAAATAAGGTTTGGCCTACTGTATGGTGGTGAAATAAATGATCAATAGAGCCCCTAAGAAAATAAAAGCAAAAGTAGATACCCATTTTTTGTTTCCATGTTTTGTCACCAATGTAACACTATAGAAAGAGCATATGTAGATATTAATTAGGTAACATAGATAATTGTGAGAACATTTTTGATTTCTAGGTATTTTTACCAAAGTAATATCAAGGAAAGAGCATACACAAATTTTTCAACCATAAATAAAATACTGAAATAAAAGTGATGTAATTACTAAGAAAATAAAAACAAAAATATTAGTAACAAGAAAAAAATGGATTTTTATTGATTATTTTGTTGATCCACTTTAGAAAGCATCCTAAAAATAAGGTGTTAAATTTTTTTTTGATAGAAATGAAATAACCTATAATGAAAAAGTGAAAAATCATGAAAAATAAGTAAAAAACTAGCCTCTGTTATAAAAACATTGTTACATAGTCAAGTTATAAAAGTAAAATTAAATTCAGAAAATGTAGGAAAAACTTAGAAAGCAAAAAATATAAAATAGAAAGACCCATGCTTATAGGATGATTTCACTACATATAACAATGATTTCACTATGAAACATGATGAATTCACTACTAACAGGAATGAATTTGATATGGGAAAAGATGAAATCACTACACATAGAACCAATTTCACTACAGATGTTGATGATTTCATTGCAAAAAATGTTGATTTTGCTACAAAAAAGAGTTATTTCATTATTTTGGGATGAAAATTTTGGTAAAAAAATCACCGTTTCTCAAAAAAATAACAAAAAACACAAAAAATGTAGGGAAAAGAATAATTTATTTGTTTAGTCCTAGAATTTCACTACTAAAGCCTCTGAATTTGTTGTTACATAAAGAAACATACACAACCATATATAAAACCAATGACAACAACATATAATCCATATTATAGATATAATAATAAATATTAAATGTAAAATGCAATCATAAACAACAAAAACTGTAAGTCAAATGCTATCTAAGTAAAAAATATGAGGATAAAAGGATTGAAATATGTGGGAGAGGTCGCATCGAGCATGCTAGAAATGTATGAAATAAATTTAGATATGAAAAAAAAGTAAACTAATCCTTACCTAAGATAAAATTCAACACGCTAGAGTAAAAAATAAAGAAAACAACAATCAAAACATCACACTTTGAAGACAAGATTTATTCATTGTGATGTGTATCCGATTTGTTATTTCAAGTATGTGGTGCTCATTCCTCCAATGCAAAGAGAGAATGAGTAGTGTTTTGGTGCAAAAAGGGAGACTTTGATTTTCTTTGATTCACTTGTACTTACGAATCTAGATTTAAAAATATATGATGCACTTATGAGTATGATTTTGATGCTTTATTTTGATCCTTGAAAATGAAGATTTCCATGCTTATTTATAAATTCTTAGAAAAGGATCCAAAGGTGGATGATCATTTGGAATTTTTCAATGCTCCAAATGATCAATGGTAGAGGATGAGTCCTGATCTATGAAGATGGATACATTTTCAACCTGGTTGAGAAAAGAGTGGGGTTGGTTGGCTGACTCAACAAGACTTAGTCAATTTACTTGACAATTCAAGAGAGGAGTCATAAGAGGTGGAGAAATCTATGGATTTGGTTTGGATGAGGGAGAAAAAGGTGGAAGAGGTTTGAATAGGTGGAAAATCTAGATTTTAATATTTAAAATAAGGATTTAAGGGTTCATAATTGAATTATTCATTATGTTGAATTATTCAATTATTTGACTTTGGGAGGAAATGTGATTTATTAAATTAATAATGATTATTAAATAGATTAGGTACATTTTGACACTAGATGAAATTTAGGTGTCTATAATTTGCCTCTATAAAATCTTGTATCTTATGTTTTAATGTGATCTATCAATTTATAATATGGCTTGTTGCCTTGTAATATTCATAGAATGCATTGGAATCATAGCTAATTGGAAATGGTCATGTCATATCAACCTCTTTGATGAGAGGGAGAGATATGACATTACATTATAGGAGCTATTGTAAAACATGTGCTAGTGATTATATAAGGTTGGTGAAAACTCTCCATGGAGGAGTTAATAAAATGAGGTGAGGAGATGGATCAAAAGCTATGTTAACTATGTCCTTTGTATTACTCTTGTTTTTAGTGGCCCTTACTTTCTATGAATGTTTAGTAGAACTCTTAGTATTTGATTCTGATCCACTTGTATATTTTAGTTTACCCATAGAAAGAAGTTTGACTTCTCTTTATTTCATTATGTGGCATTTATCTATGAAGGATGGAAACTTCTTGAACAATATGGATTCATGTAATTTTGGTAGTGGGATCTGTTTAAATATTTTGTATAGCTCTTTGTCTATCATGGGGATAGTCAATTTGGGCACTATAATCTTATATTGCAAGACATATTTTGTAATAGGCTCATTAGATTTTTGCTTTAGTTGTACCACTTGATAATATGATATCTTATCACTAATGTAAATTAGGAAGTGTTCTAAAAACATATCTACAAATGAATTGAATTCTTTATAGACTGATTCAGTAGATCATAAAACCACTATAAGGCATAGTCCTTTATATTGCATGGAAATAACTTAGTGAGTATCCAATCATTTGACACATAGTCCAAACATGCTCTATTTAAAGCTTAAAGATGGTGTTATAGGTCACCCTTGCCATCATAAATGTAATATTAGGTTCCATGAATCCTAATAGAAAAGGATTTATTTCTACATGATGTGACAAAGGTGTATGTAAAGGAACAGAAAAATCCAAGGCATGTGATGGCCAGGTAGCTCCCTACTCAAGATATAACACCTTATCCTATAGATAATGAACCTCATTCATAAGGGATTATACATATGGAGAGGAGGAACTACCCATAGGATGTGTAGCTTCCACTAAAGGTTGTTGAGTTAAAATTGGTTGTTGTACAAGTTGAATTTCCCCCAATGTAGGTGTAATATTGTTGTTATTTGGGGGAGTATAAGATTGACCATTATTTAATTTTTTTATTTATTTCCATTATGGATTGTAAATAAATATCATGATTATGGGGCTATTATCATATTCTATCTCTTAATCTTTATAGAATATCATCATTATTGACTATAAGATTTTCATTGAGTGTCTTGATTCCCATAGCTTATATCATCTTGATCTTGATTATATTCCTCATCTTGAAATGAATTATCATTTAATTCCACATAATCAAGGTGTGAAGTATCAATGATTGGATTTGTAACTATTCCCTCATCCATGGTATAAGCTCAAATGAAAGGAATCTGAGTATGCTCAATAGGATTTCCACTAAGCCTATAACTTCTTCTTAAGGGAATAGATATAACATTTTTAGATGGCATATATTAAACAAAGTGAAATATGGATGCTAAAATAAAATTTATAAAATCTTAAAATCTTAACATAGCCAATGAAAATAGGAAAAACAAGGATACAAACCCTAGTAACATCTAGGGTTAAGGTTTGAATAGTATTTGAAGTAAGTTGGGTTCACAAAATACTTTAACATTTTAGAACTTAGTCAATATAAATCATATGTTGTTAAAGAGTTGAGTATAGTAAATTAGGGTAGAAATATGTAATAAATATATCCAATGATCTAAATATAATTTAATTAATTTGACCTTTCTAAAAATAACAATCAATAATGTACATGAGAACTTAACTAGAAAAAGACAAAGACAGACGATATGGAGGATAAAACCTAAGGCAGAGGCTAATGTGAGTGTTATAAATAAGATATAGGTGTTAAATACCATTTCAAAAAGTAGTTCCCTAATTGGACAATAGCACTATGTGGTGCTAGTGTCCTCTTTTTTATGTAGTGTCCTCTATTTAGTACTATTTTGAACTTTTATGTGCACCTATGTCTAGGTCTATCAAGACTATTCTTAATTTCACAAGTTTTAGAACCCTATAGATGACCTATTTTGACTAATTTTATTACTAAACCCTAATCTTCCATATTGTTATGGAATTTTATTGATACAAGTAATAAAGTGTGTTTTTAGTAGGGTAGGGTGGGCATCCTCAACATCCTTCTATGATGAGAGTTGCCTACATCCCAATACTCAAAAGGGGGATCAAGTTTAATGTATTTCTCTCCACCTAAGTGATGGTGCAAGTACAAATTAATCTATTATGACTTTAGAGTTGAGTGCATTGAATGTGATTGAGATTTTAAATCTAAGTAATCTAAGCTTAAGAATGTTATATATGGTTTTATGTATAAGTAGGGTAAAATAAGGATTGATAGCCTTAATTGTACACAACTTATTCTAAGTTTGTGTGTAATTTGTATCTCATGTACATCTAGTGGTTAAAGAGTTAAAATTCATGTATATAAATTATTTTGGTGCTTTTGTGGGTGTTAAAATAGGTCTAGTACAATCCTAGGTGGTCTAATATTTGAAAATATATCCATTTATGGAAAAAAGAGTGAAAATAAAATAACACTAAAATTGGGACACTAGCGCCATATGGTGAACTATCCCTATTATGGTTTTAGTGTCCAAATGGAAGAATCTAAAGCACAGAGGGCTAAGATGTAATAATGAGGGTATGTGACTACTTTAGGGGTGTCTAGGGACTCTTGTGGCTTGCACAAAGGCTAGATATGTGTGAAAATAGGCCCTAATATAGGTTTAGGGCTAAGCTAGGGATAGGTGGTCTCAATTACCACTCTTAACACACAAGTGTCATTTTAAGGTGATTACATGTTCCCCTTTTTTTATATAAATTCAAAAAAGTGAAATGATTAGGGCAAAGGAAAAAGAAGCGTACCTAGACTTACCTAAGAGGTGAAACCTATGAATATGGATCTATGTATATGAATAATTCTCCATTGCATGTCTTGAAATTGAAATGTGTATAGATCAGTCTTTAAGAGATATTAAAAGTAAATACAAAACTAAGGAAAAAATTAAAACTAAGTAAAGAGATAAAACTAAGTAAAGGGGTAAGAGAGAGGAAAGGAAAGAATACACCTCATTAGATATATGAACCAATGCATAAACCTGGTGACAACATATATGTGTGTATTTATATACTGATCAATTGGTAAATAATTTGGACTAAGTTTATGTCTTGTTTAATCCCCATGTATGGGTGGCTCAAGAACTCAATCCTATTTTGACTCCATCATTGCCAACCCTTACTTGGTGGATCATGACCTTTGAATAGCTTGGATTGGACTGATGACATGTCTAACCCTCTCATGTAGGTGGCTTAAGAAATCAAGTACACTATGACTCCATAATTGCCTACCCATGTGTAGTAGATGTATCTGAAACTAAAAGCACATGATGTAAATAAAAATGTCTAACTAGAGATATTATCTCTGTGACTAGTTGGGTATATTAGGCATCTATATGCCACTCAATAATGTCAACCACTATATATGGGGCAAGGCATGAATCTGGTGTGTAACCTAGAACATGGTGTATTATGTATACAACGTAGAGAATGACATGGAGTTTATCATTCCATATGATCAACTAGTGTATAAGTGAGCTTATAGAAATAATTTGATGCACACATTCCCCCAAATCTAATATCTGAGCATATGGATTCTAGAATGATTTGTAATAATATGTATCTAAGTATCTAAACTAAAAATGGGAATGGTTGTGATGTGTATGATGCCCCCAATCTAAGAAAATAAGTATGAATCTAAGCTAAACTTAGCAAAATTACTAAATTTGTAACTAAACTTGTACAAACTTGGACTGTACCTATTATAATTTTTTGACCAATCTAAAATTTTATAAAAATGAGGCTACTTGACATTAGCACCATATATTGGACAGTAACACCATGTGGTGCTAGTGTCCCAATTTGGGTGTTAATGTCCTATTATTTTGATCTATATGTAATTGTAACTAATATTAGTGTCATTATTTCCTGCTTTGATTATTTAAGTTTTTTTTTTAATTTGAGCCTGTGTGTTGAAAATTATACCGTGAGTGCATTCTGATAGCTTGATCTCTATGACAAACCCAAGTGAATGCCCCCTCTTTTGAGGGGAGTTTTGAAACCTATGTAATAATTTCATCAAACTAAAAATTTATATAAAATGTGTGTTAACCAGAGCATATATTGATATTTTTGTAATAATCTAATATAATGTTCATACACAACATCAAAATATGAGATAATCTGAGCATAAGTTTGTAATGTGTGATGTATTTTATGTCTAACATTCAAAAGGCTATCAAGATAGATATAACAATGTATATGAACAAAAAATCTAAGTAAAAACTAAGTAACTACCTAACAAGGATGGGTTTTGATGTCCATCATGGAACCCAAGTAGGAAGGGGAGATGCATGAGGTCTGTCATGGCATCTAAAACTAGAGTGTGTAACAAGTAATAAATAAGTGTCATGGCTATGAAACATACAAGAAAGTATACATATGACACATATTAGGCACAAAAAGTATGCCAAGGGGACACAAAACAAGGGACATGGTTACATGTCAATAAATCTAAGAAAACAAATCATATAAGGACATGTTCAAATATCCACATACACAAATAGAAAACAAGTTAGCTTAGATCCACATGGAAGGATATGTCTAAATGTATGAATTCATAATTAGGAAGTCACACACAAGGTCATGGGCACATTTCCAAAGCATACATATTGTGAAAATAAGTGGCATAGATCCATAGATAAATGGCATATTAAAATGACCTCAAATAGAAAAATCAAAAAGACACAATCAAGTCTAAAATAGGAAAGCTAGAAATGAAATTATGAATGAACATGTAATAAAAATTTGTGTAAGAGATAATATGTGTATATTTTTGGGTCATTTATGATCCACATGGTATTTTATTAGTTATTTTCTTTATTATTTTAGTTTATTAGATTAATTTCTTTTTTGTTATTTGGGTTAGTTGAAACCCATAAGGTAGTTAGTCTAATTATAACTTCCTATGAAAGTTTTTTAATCTTTCACCTATGTTATAAATCTCACCCAAGAATAATACATTTCTACCTTTGATCATACATTATCAAAACTATATAATATAATCCTCTATTTTTCTATGCATTGTTCGATCCCATAAGTGGTATCAGAGCTTGGATATCTAAAGAGGAGGATTGAAGAATTTTTTGAAGCATTTGGAAAAAGTTTAAATTTTTTTCATGGCATGAAATTTTGAAGATTATAATTTTGTATATACTCTCAAATCTATGTTATACACTTGTACAAATTATATAGCCTCAACTAGAAAGCATGTGCATTTGTTGGTTTGAATGACTTGAATACTCAGTTATTTTTTGAATTATAAGTGAAAATTGAATGATTTTTTTATCCCACATAAGTATAAGACACCCAAACTATATAAATAAAATTACAATAATTATAAATTTAATTTGGTTATGTGCATGGTGCCAAATAGGTCATCATTTTGGTCTTAGGAATGGCATTAACATTCTTTAACTCACAGGTTGCAAAGGAAGAGTGATCTAATCCAAAATAAGTTAGATTTCATTGATGTTGTTAAAGCGAATTGATATATGAAGGATACTAAATTCATGGATAAAAATTTGAATGAAATCACTATAAATAAATGCAACAAATAAGTCTATTTAAACCTATTATGTGGGCTCCACTAGACAAATACTGCAGTTAAAATGAATTAAATCTATTTATCTAAGATCATATAGGATTTAATTATGTTAAAAGTCTAACACATATCATAGAGGAGTTAATTTCATAAAAATTCCAACATAGATCATAGAGGAATCAAACTAGGGAAAAGATTATAAATAATGCAGCAAGATTATTTAGGTTTTATTTATTTCCATTGATTTCATTTGTGTGTACCCCTCCACAAAAGTGTCAAGGTAATGCAAGTAAATATCTAAAGGTTATAGCTTTTTACATACATAGAATTTTTTATTTTTATAAAAATCTAAAAAATACACTTTGAATAAGGTATTTGGGAAATCATCCTTCAAATTGATTATAGTGAAGTTGGTACACACGGTTTTGGCAAGTTACTTCCATAAAAGAGGTTAAGAGTTCAAGTTCTTAAAACCACTTTTTTTGTCAAAACACTTTTGACTTTATTTTTTGGGAATATGTTTTTTGAAAGGAAAATATTATGTTTGTTAAAGGCTTTCTAAAGATAAACAAATGATATAAAGGTGTTTTTTAAGCTTCTATGTATGGTTTTTTTGATAAATCTATTTAATGATATATAAAGGTGCATTTTTATAGATGCATCAAGATCCTGTGATTCATAGGGTGTAAATGACACATTAGAGGTTTAAGGATCTGTTAGAGGATGGAGGACTTTTACCCTTCTCTAGTTAGCTATTCACTTGAAGTTTAGGTTTAATGCTTGAAATGAAAATTTGAAAGTAGTAGTTTGGTTATTTTAGTACCAATTTTGTATTTATGTTCATGATATGCATGACATGGAGTAGGCATGATTGTTTGATTTTATTTCTCTCATCGCATAGCTTCTCACCTCTCACCTAATAGGGGGAAAAGATATAGCATTGGTTGGTATTTGATTAGTCATTGGTGATAATATGATTTTATAGGGGTTTTCATCACCAATAGTGTTGAGAAAAAGTTATCATCACTTATATGACATCAAGGAGATGTACCATACATAATATAAGTTGGTCACTTTGATGATCTTTTGGGTGGATCCTTATGTGGGTTAATGTAGTTGGATAGGCCTTGATCATGTTCTACTATAGTATGGTATTATGATCATAGGGTATGAGTAGGCCTTGATCGTATTCATCAAACTTTCATGTCACAACTCATAGGGAAGGCTTCTATATTGAGCAACATCAGTTTTGATTAGTATTAGGATATACAATGTACCAATTATAGTTGCTTTAGAGTTTCTTTGATGATTTAAAAGTCATTACTCCAATGTTTTTCTTATATACCCATTTGGACCAACTGGGAGTTTGTTGGGTCATTTATGATCCATGTGGTATTTAATTAGTTAATTTCTTTATTATCTTATTTTTTTAGATTAATTTCCTTTTAGTTATTTGGGTTAGTTTAAACTCATAAGTTATTTGTTCTAATTTTAACTTCCCAATAAAGATTTTTAATCTTTCACCTATGTTGTAAATCTCATCCAAGAATAATACATTTCTACATTTGAGTATACATTATCAAAACTATACAATGTAATCCTCTATTTTCATGCACATAGTTTGATCCCATCACATATTTGAGTCTAAAGTAGTAGTAGATGGAAAAAAAATATGAGTAAGTATAACATGATCAATATCAAGATATAAAAATGCTAAATCGGTGATGTAGAGTTTAGAAAGATGTAATATTTAATCTAAAGTGTGTATAGGGTATCCCAAATGGGTGAATGTCTCAAATGAAGAACCCATGTATCAGTGTATATGCCCCCAGTTGGTGGATAGTATAAAATCTAGATCAGTGTAGTGGACTTGAGTCCTATAGTAATCTCAAGCACTTACAATAAAAAGTGATTCATTTATGTATGATAAAACTAACTATACTATGATAGCTAGCATATGTAGTGTCTGGAAAATATAACAGATGTAAACATGGCAATGTACATAATCTAAATTTTATATTTTTTACATAAATATTTGAATTTTTTGTGTTTTTTAATTATTGTATTTTGTGGATATAATCTATATGTACAAGCAACATGAAAATGAAACTATATACAAGGAGAAAAAATAAATAAAGTATGTACATATAGGGAGGAGTAATACTAATAGATGAGTCTCATGGGAGGCTCATTATCCATGTGACTTATGACAAATAAAGGAACAATGATTATTCATACTATATGAAAAGGTAACTATGGTCCTACAACCTCCTATATTGAGTGATTTATAGTTGGCCTTGCCTTTAAAGTGGTGCTAGGAATCCATGAAAATAAATGTGGTTTCTTATGAACTACAGGGGTCTTAAGGACCCATATAGTAAAGAATGTTATAGTCATCATAGGCTCCTTATGCCAAAAACCTTGAGAACTCAATAATATTGATCTCAAAATAAAATGAGTAGAGGGGAACCCCCTAGACTATACAACACATCTCTAACACATGGATCTCTTTAATAATGGTATTTGTGGGAGAGTATTCATGTGTGGAAAATTATGGAAATAGAACTCACCTGCACTAGTGGATCCATTGAACTTTATTGTATACTAATAAGAATTATGGTCAGATCTATAATTGGTAACTAAGTTATAACTAGCAACTATGGTGTAACTACATCAGGGATAGGTAGAGGATACTCATATGAAATACCCTCAATTATGATCACTTGATTTTCATGTATATATTTAAGTCATATATACATGGTGGATGGGATGGCTCATAATTATTGTATCCATGGCCTACCCAATAATATGTCAAATGTGCATGCACTAGGTACTACTTAGAATCTAGTGGCCACATGTGCTGATCTAACTTATAGTGGAAGTATAATCTCCTTGATGGAGATATAAACATGGCCACTTAAACCATGAGTAATTATTTATGTATGAGATATATCCTACTCTAAATACCCCAAATATTATATAAGTGTGATAGTGCACATGTTAATACTTAACCCATTATAATTTATAACACTCTGAATAAGATGATGATCTATGTATTATTATACAAAGAGTGCATATAAATATGAAACATCATCAACAATATCCTTCTCTAAGAAAGTGATGAGTGGCTAGTTGGTAGTTTATTATGATACACACCAATAATATTGTGTAGGGGGAGTGTACCCTTTATAGTAGTGTGATATGATTCTAGTGGTGGATGTGCCTGATACATGTAGTGAACACCTGAAGTACCCCCTACCTCATGTGTTATATGATTTTGAAATGGAACTGAGAATATTTTAAATGCCTTAGCTTCCATTTTTTTAACTTTGGATGCCTCTATGTATGTGGCCCCCTCTATCAAATCATGTTTATTATGTTTCAATATGATGCATCAATTTGTAGTATGGCATAGTGCCCTGTGATATTCACATAATGTATCTAAATCTTATATTTTTAGAATAGTTCATGTTATATCAAACTCTTTGATAGGAGGAAGAGATATGACATTGTATTCTAGGAGCTAGTGTGAAACACATGTTGGAAAGTTTAGAAGGTTGGTGAAAAATATCCATGGAAGAGCTAATAAAACTAGGCACAAAGAGATGGCTCTGAATTTGTGTTAACTATGGCCTTTGGATCACTCTTGTTTTTAATGGCCCTTAATTTGTATGGATGTTTACTATAAATCTTAGTATTTGATTCTAATCCACTTATATATTTTGATTTACCCATAGAGAGAAGCTTGAATCCTCTTTATTTCACTGTGTGGCACACATCTGTGAAGGTTGGAAACTTCTTGAATAAGATGGATTCATGTAATTTTGGTAGTAGGATTTGTTTGAATATGTCCTAGAGATCTATTTCTTCCTTGGGGATAGTTAATTTGACCAATATAGTCCTATATCGCAAGACGTATTATGTAATAGGCTCATTGGAGTTTTGCTTCAATTATGCTAGTTGAGCATATGAGATATTATCACTAATGTTAATTCATAACTATGATAAAAACATAGATAATAATGGATTTAATGAATTGATAGATTGATTTGATATATCATAAAACCACTAAAAGGCATAGTCCTTTAGATTACATGGAAAAAACCTAGTGAGGATCCAATCATTAGATGCGTAGTCCAAAAATTCTATGTGGAAAGATCAAACATTGTGCTCTAGGTCACCCTTACCATCATACAACGTAATCTTAAGTGCTATGAATCCATATGGCAAAGGAGTTACCACTATGTGATGTACCAAAGGTTTATGTTAAAGAACATGATAATCCAAGGCATGTGATGCCCTAGTAGCTCATTGATAAATATGTATCACCTTAGCCTATAAATAATGTACCTCATGCATAAGAGATTGTACATCTCAAGTGGAGGAACTACCCATATGAGGTTTAGTTACCACTAAATTTTGTCAAGTTAAAATTAGTAATTTTAAAAGATGAGTTATCCCCAAAATAGGTGTAATAATGTTGTTATTTGGGGGAGTAAAAGATTGACCATTATTTGATTTGTTTTTTTATTTCCATTATGGCTTGTAAAATATTTGTATGATCATGGGTCTATTCTTTAGTCTATCTCTAAATCTCTATAGAATCTCATCCTTATTGACAATAAGAATTCCATTGTTAAGTTGGGGGAGAGTGTCATGATTCCCATCTTCTATATCATCTCGATATTGATTATATTGCTCATATTTAGATGCATTATCATTGAATTCCACATAATCAAGGTTTGAAAGATCAATGACATGAGTTTTAACTAGTCCCTTGTCCATGGTATAATCATAAACAAAGGGAATCTGAGTATGCTCAATAGGATTGCCACTAAGCTTAAAAATTCTTCTTAAGGGAAGAGATATAACTTTTTTATATGGCATATAATAAACAAAGTGAAATAAGACTTCTAATAGAATGTATGAAATTTTAAAATCTTATCATAGCCAATGAAAATAGGAAAAAGAAGGATATAAACCCTAGTAGCATCTAGGGTTAGGGTTTGAATAGTATTAAAAATAAGTCAAGTTCACCAAATGTTTTAACCTTTTAGGAATTAGTGAATGTAAATACTATATTGTTAAAGAGTTGAGTATAGTAAATCATGGTAAAAATATGCAATAAATGTATCCACTAATTTTTAATAGAATTGACTTAATTTAACCTTTCTAAAAATAGCAATAAATAATGTAAATGAGAAACTTATTTAGAAAATAATTGAGATAGATCATCTAGAGGCTAAAGCTAGTCTAAGTGTTAAAAATAGGATCCAAGTGTCAAAACCCCTTCAAAATAGTAGCACCCTTAATTGGATAGTAGTACCATGTGGCACTAGTGTCCCTATTTTGGTGGTAGTATCCTATGTGTTTTATATGATTATGATATTTTGGGTGCATCTATGTCTAGCTCTATCAAACCTATTCCTATATGCACAAGTTTTTGAAACCATATAGATGACTTACCTTTGACTTATTGTATGATCAAACCCTAATTCTCCATTTTGTTAGAATATTTTTTGATACAAGTAATAAAGTGTGTTGTTAGTGGGGTAGGATGGACATCCTCAGCACCTCCACTATGATGAGAGTTTCCTATATACCAATACTTCTGAAGGTGGATTCAACCCTAATATAGTTTTCCCCACCTAAGTGTTGGAGCAAGTGAAAATGAATCTAGTAATGATTATAGACTTTAGTTTTTTTGAATGTGTGTGAGATTGTAAATTTGAGTAATCTAAGAATAGGAATGTTATAGATGGTTTTTATGAAAAAGTAGGGTAATAATAGGGATTAATAACCTTAATTATGCACAACTTATTTTGAGTTTTTCTTATGTAATTTGATTCTCATTTCCATATAGTGGTTAGAGGGATAAAACTCATGTACATATATTATTATAGTGGTTTGTGCGTGTTAACAAATGTTTAGGCCAGGCCTAATTGGTCTAATATTTTGAAAAATATATACATTTGTGGAAAAAGGATGGAAAGGATAATAGCACCAATTTAGGGGCACTAGTGCCATGTGGCACTATTTGTCCCTATTATGGTATTTTTGTCAAGGTTGTATAACCTAAGGAAAGAAAGGTTAGGATGTAAGGATGAGGGTTTAGGACTAATATAAGGATGTCTAGGGATGCATGTAACCCACATGAAGGCTAGATAATAGTGAAAATAGGTCTAGGGCTAAGCTAGGGATAAGTGATCTTAAGTATCACTCATAGCACTCAAATTTCATATTTAGGTGATTGCATTTACCCTTAAATTAAATTATTTTTTCTTCATATTAAGATTATAGCCATAGTTGATTTTTTGGTGGATAAATCAACTTCATCTTATTGGAAGCTGACAACTTATTCATCACTCTTGAGCACCTACCAATTTATTGTGTTATCTGGGACTACCAATTTGACTACAAGTTTTATGAGCTACTCAAACTCATTCCTTATACTATGTGAGAGGTCATATTGTGTACCCATAGTTGTGATCATTTCGGTGTCATCATTATGTGCTCTTATTATTGAATGGATATTAAAATCATCAAACTCCTTGATTACATCCTATAACCTATGTTTTTTAAGCTATTATCATATTATTCCTAGACATATTTTGCATTCTGGACATGGTTTACCATCAGTTAGTCATCTATTAAATCTTGCATCACCTTGATTGATTTCTTATGGCCAATTGGAGACCCTAGATCAATGTATTATATTTGGAAGAATTTTTTTTGCAGCTAAACATAATATGAACTCATGAAAATATTTCTCCTTCTAAATTTAGATAATCAAAACACTATCTCTTGCACCATTTTTGATTCAGGAGCCATCAAAGTATAATTATTGTATACCTTTAAGGTCCTTTTGTGACTTTACCAAGGTTAAGGAAACAAGGTTGCCCTCCTCGATAATGTAGTATGTGTCTAGTCTTCGTTTCCTCCATGTTGTCATATGGGTCACATTTATAATTCATGTGCACCCATTCATCAATC